>NCQT01091974.1:14339-24756 GCA_002740465.1 Stenocereus thurberi | reverse complement strand
AAAATAGTTAGCTAAATGAATACATATCAAACTTGAATTTCAACTCTTCTCTAATCTTTATACAATAAGACAAGGGATTTTTCATATAAACACAAGAATATAAATTTCTTCACTAGTTGACCAACCAAATCCACCAAAAAGATTTCAATGCACCTTACTAACTCCTAATCAAACTCGATTTATGAGAATGAAACACTCCTCTAGTCTTGGGTTAAGAGTTAGATAATTGTTTGGCCAAAGGCTGTGTTCGGAGGTTCAAATCAATAAAAACGGATAAAAGCTCAAAGGGGTTAGCAAAGGATATATTATGCATAAGGGTGGCTATTGGTCGTTTGGGTTAACAAGTCAAAGAATGCCTCAATCGTATTGCCTAAATGCATATGCTAAGAGTGATCTTGAATGAGAGTCAAAGTAAGTTCTACAGAAATGATGTCAAGGAAGAGCTGCTCATGAATTGATAAGAGACTAATAAATTAGTCTTTAAAAGCTCAAAACCTTATGGGACATCTACCAAGGTCATACCTAGCTCATTAAGAGAGACATGCCAACATTCATGTAAAGAGTCATGGGTTAATCAATTCGCACTTAACATATGGTCAAANNNNAAAGATCATTTTTGTAAACTCGTTTCCAAACACTTTTATTCACAATTGGGCAAATCAAAGAATTAATCTAAACCAAACAAGTCTACCTAGTCTACAAAGTTCATCATCAGAGGATTCCTTTCTTTCAGTCATTTTTTTCTCATTTTTGTAAATTTTTTTAATTAGTGAATGCATGCCCCTAATAACAATACCAAGAAAATGCAAAAACTATGAAAAGGAACCAAAAGTGAAAAGAAATCTAAATGCACCTCTAACATGCTCTAGCTACATAAAATTAAAACCTAAAATGCAACTCTAAATGCAAGCATGAACAATATATACAATGCATACACAAGCGCACACCAAACCAAGTCAGGCATAAGATGCCATCAATTAACTAACTAACTCCCCCATGCTTGAACAAAACATTATCCTCAATGTGAGCACAGAGTATAAAAGGGAAGGGGAGTAGCAAAGGAGGATGAGGAGGTTCACCATAAGAGATATGCCAATCTTGCCAAGTCTCAAGACAAGCCTGAAAGTCCTAAAAATATTGGGTCTAGGTAGCAAGCATCCCACGAAGCTCATCGTGTCGTTCTTGGACAAAGTCGCAAAGAGCGGCATTCTCAGAGATAACATAGGCGTGAAGGGACACTTGTTCCTTCTGAATGGACCTAAGGGTGGCTTGGACTTCTTCATAGTTAGCGAGGGTCATTAGGAGGAGGAACTAGGTCCGACTTAACAAGTAAATGGGGGTGGAGGATGTACAGGTGAATAACCTCAGCATGGCCAGGTACCCATTGAAGGTTATCCCGGTGAAGTAAGGTGGTCCGATCAACATTGGGAAGCGGTAGAAGCTAATCCCCAGGATAAATCCAGCACAAAATTCCAGCATCTACTTTGTAAAAGTTCATTAGCTTAAAAGCAGCGTGATTAAGCCGCTTGGACCCAGAAACTCGATCCATAGGATTGGGCTCAACACTCAAAAATCTAGCAATAATTGTGATTACAACCCCAATGACTATCCTACCCTTAGTGCTAATAGCCGCACTATACAATTGTCAGGCCAAGAACGTTCCAAGATCAGTTTGGACACCATCTAGCACATAAGACAGGAGGTATAACTCAGATAATCTCGGGACATTCAAACTATCATCCCGAGCAAAAAAAACAACAAGCAAGAATGCGCTGAGCTACCCGAATGCAAGGGTTCCTAATATGGGTGCATTTGGAAGAACTAGTGTTGTACCTAAAATTCCCCGAAAGCTCGCCCCAAAATGCACTCGAATTGAATTCACGAGGAACTTGATAGTTTGGTAAGTCCATCCTAGGTGGAAAACCAAATGTGCTATTAAAGGTATCCAAGTTCAACTCATAAAATTGCCCTTGCAAATAAAATGAAATATATCTCGCTTGACATTGAGCCTCGAGTGACCTCAACATGCAAAGTACTTAGAAATTCTAGAGTGAGGTCCCGATATGTATGCTCTTTCATTTCAATAAAATGGCCCATACCTCCCTGTGCAAATAACCATCGTATATCATCCAACAATTACAAATATCCCAAAAATTCCTCATCATAATAACGAGTTGCCACAACGATTCGTTCATTCAAGCAAGTATATCTAACAAAAGGGTCAGGGTTAGTAAAACCAAGGGATGAGGAACATTACCTTGGGTCCGTGCATTAGTGGAAGTGCGGGAGGTTCGTGGAGGTCGTAATGGTGCTTGGCTAAATGTCCCCGCCTCCTTGATGCTTCTTTGTCTGTAAAATCTAAGAAAATTGAAACAAAAACCTCAAAAATAATGTATGAGAAAAGAAAATAAAGAATTTAAGTGAAAAAGATGAAGAATTAGAGAGAGAAGAAAATGGGTATGGAGGAAGGGTGAAAGTGAGATGAACTTGGAGAAGAAATAGTGGAAATAGATGAATTTGTTGGAGAAAGAGAAAGATAGATTTTGAGTGAAAATGGGAAAAAATGAGGAGAAATTGAGGGTTTAACAATGGAGGGCTTAGAAAGAGAAAAGGGAGGTAGAGAGAGTGTGTGTCGAGGTAGAAGATGAATGTGGGGAAAAGTGGACGGTCACCGCGGTCAAAATCCTTGATCGCGGTCCGTAGCAGTCCACCACGGACCGTGGGCGATGCCACGGTCGGACTGTGGCGGCTGCTGGATATCTGATTCTCTGTTCTACTAGGTGGGCACATCATGGTCAGTATTGGAAAGTACGGATCGTCCGTGCCCATCATCTTTCTTCTTTTTGTTTTTGTGTTCATTTTCCCTTTTTTTTCTTTTCTCTTTTTTTCATTTTCTTTTCTCATTTCTTTTTTCGTTTATGAAAACTACCTAATAATGAAAATTAAAGCTATAAAAGGGCTTGGATTGCTTCTCAAGAAGTGCTCTTTTAAGGTCAAGAGCTTTATCATGCTTCTATGTACGCTCTGGATCGGTAAGCGTATGGATGTCATTTTTGTTGTGAGCTACAAAATTAAAATCTTCCAACTGGAGGTACCACCACAGATATTGGAGGCCTTTCTTCATCATCAAGTGACACCATAATGAATTATCAGTGTACTAGACATATCGATAGTGTGATCCATCAAACTAGCCACTATTATCATGTTCAATCCCTAGATCAAAGTCTAAATCGACTCCTTCTATAAGAGGCAAAGAGAGACCTACTTGAGCAAACTTACAATAATCAATCATAGGAGATTCATTAGAAGCATAAGCCTCAATCTTTGGTACGCTAGAGGGCATAGGAGCAGCAAACTCCACCTTAACATACCCTTGGTTGGGATCCTCAACGGAAATCCAATCAAAATCGAAAGGGTCTTGACAATTCAAACCATCCTCTATGTCAATATTAGGAGAAGGGGGGAATGCATCTGATTGGGAAGAATTAGGGAAAACCACCCTCTCATCCATAAAACAAAACATAGCATAACACCCTTCTACTTCAACTGTTATCTGCCCTCTTTTTACATCAATGTTGCAACCTAAAGTAGCCAAGAAAGGATAACAAGAATAATTTGGGCAGCATCAGTCTCAGTCATATCAACAATGATACAGGCTTCCAACATCCAAATATCTCCTATTTTGATTGGCACATCCTCTAATTTACCTGAAGGCTACGTTTCAGAATCATCTGCTAATTTTAGTGAAAAGGGTGTTGGTCGTAATCCTATGAAACAAAGAGTAGGGCATCAAACTGACACTTGTGCCAAGGTCACATAAGGCTCTTTTAATTTCCATTTTTCCCATGACACAAGGGATAGAAAAGCTACTTGGGTCAGGAAGCTTAGCTGGAAAGACTGTGAGGATCTCTAAGCTATCATTTTCTATGAAAGTCATAGGCTCGGTGCCATCATTTCTCTCCTTACTCTCAACCATGATCATTTCTCTACCCTCCTCAAGTGTTATGTCCTTGGCGTCTCTAGGGTCCCCTACCCCTCCCTTCAAGGTAACACAATTACAATGCTCATGGGGGTTAGCTTCAAGTTTACTTAGCAGTCTACCCAAAGGTGTAGATGAAGAGCTAGCTTGTTGGGCTATTTGGGCTTCCAATATCTTATTATGAGTAGTAACAACATCAACTTTAGAGGCTAATTGTTTTGTATACTCATCTTGCTTTTGTTGTGCCAAAAGCATACTCTCCATCATGGCTTTTAGGTTCGACTTTTGGGGAGCGTATTGGGGAAAAGGAAGTCTCTGAAGTCCGGGTGTTTGCCTAGCATTCATTTGGGGCATATTGGAAGGGTTAGGCCTATATGAGAAATTTGGATGGTTCCTCAAACCCGAATTATAAGTATTTGAATAAGGGTCATTAATCGGTCTCAAGTTGAAATTATTGACATAATTGACTTGGTCGCTAGCATTTTTAGCAAAAGGACTCCCAACTTAGTAATTCTCAGTCAAATGGTCAATGGAACCACATATTTCACATGATAAGGGAGGGGCACTAGAAATCGCATCATTCACATTTAATCATTCCAACCTTTGAGTTATAGCATCTACTTTAACATTAAGTAAAGTAAGTGCATCAACTTCAAGCTTACCTCCAACCCGCTTGGGTTCGCCTTGTTCGTTGGACCACTAAACATTGTTCATCGCATCTCCTCAATTAAATTATAGGTCTCATTCTCAGTCTTGTTCATCGAGGTTCCCCCTGCTACCGCATCGATAGTGGACCTTACAGGTTGGGTCACTTTATTATAGAAAGCTTAAACAATCATCCATCGTTGAAGGTCATGGTAAAGGGCACAACTACAACAAGTCTTTGAACCGCTCCCAAGCCTCATAGAGTGTCTCATCATCCCTTTGGGTAAAGTTGGTAATTTGATTCCTCAAACTTGCCATTTTGCTTGGTGAGAAGAATTTGAGAAAGAAGGCTCTGGTAAGCTCATCCCATGTGGTAATGTATCCGGGAGAAAAGGAATGAAGCTATGCTCTCGCTTTGTCTCTAAGTGAAAAGGGAAATAGTCGTAGTCAAATGGCAAAGACTCCATTGAGCTTTAATGTGTCACACACCTCTAAAAAGACCGAGATGTGTAAGCTCGAGCCTTCCAATGGGGTGCCACCAAATTGGGATTGTTGCACATGGAAACAAGAGCCGGCTTGAGCTCAAAATTATTTGCCTCAACGTTAGGACGAGCAATGCTTGAGGCGATCCTGGGGTAACAAAATCTCTAAGCGTCCTTCTTTACTCACCTCCTTCTCCCGCCATAATTGGTAAGGTCCCTCTAGCCTTGCACCTTTGCTCCTCAAGTCTTTGCTTCTTCCTACTTAAATGGAAAGTCCTCTCAATCTTATGATTGAGCTCATATAGAAATGGACTTCGCATAAAAGGGAAAAAATTCCTCAATTGAATCTGAAAAGAATGTGGGTGAAAGACAGAAACTAATCTTGAATCTTGGATACAGAAACACCACACAGATCAAGGTTACCACCCTTAACCTCAATTAGGATACAGAAACACCAAACACTTAAGAGTTAAGACTCATTTGATCCCCCCTAACTTGGCCTGAGCTACAATAAGCAAATAAGAGTTTGGTTTGCTCAAAGAAGCAAAGCTCTCTTTCTCATTCAAAGCAAATGCAATCTGGTTACAAAAGAAATCTTCCTAAGGCCTTATACACACATTTACGAGATGCCTAGTGTGGTTTCTTCAAGGTTAGGAAACCTCTTAATTCTAGCTTAAATTCGACTTAGCCTAAACATTCGAATCAATAAAGTACAAGCTTGCTTAATCACACTAATCAGAACCTTTGAGTCTAGCTAACCTTTATGTTTAAGTGTAAACTCAATACCAAGCAAGTAATTAAGTAACGAAGGAGCTAGCTGCATGTGTAGGGAAGAGAAAAAGGGTGTTGGTTCCTTTTACTTTACGGCATATCAATAGGATCATTCTTGCCTTTTCTTCCTTATTTCTCATTGGATCTTCATTTGGTTGAGTTCAAAGGCTTGTGATTGTGTCCCAACTTCCTTTAACTACCTAATGATGCTGCTAGACCAGGATTAGACACCAAAAAGAAGGAGAATCACCAAATACACCAATCGGCTCTAACCAGATAGTTTGCAAGTAGTTTTTGGAGGCCACATTTCTCAGCCAAAAAAGTGAGCATGATCTGAATTTCCTTCCATGGAAGGAAACCTTAGGATGTCTACTAAATCCCCAAAGTGATAAATTAGGTTTATGACTTCATTTACTGGAGAAAATCCCTAGCTAAATCAAACCAGGTAGAACTGGGCTCCAACTAGCATAGTTTGCAAAATGGACCCGGTTCTTCAATGTGCACTTGACTTAACTTGATTTTCTTGGTTAGACCAGGTAGCCAACATCTTAGAGGTCCAAAATATGGAAAAAATAAAGACTTAAACCTCAAGAAAGCCTAAGTAATCAAGAACACAAAATCGGGCGTAAAATCTACCTTGAACCCGGATGAATCTGTTTGCGCCCTTTTCAAAATATGAGTAATCCTTTGGACTTGGATGTTGAATTGAGACTTCCTGGACCTGTTTGAGCATCGAGACTTCATCATCCTCCCCTCGTTGAGAAGATTTGATCCTTAAATCAGCTAGGGAGTCATCTGGAAGGTAAGCACTCAAATCTACCACATTAAATGTGGCTGAAACTCCAAAGTCACCTGGTAAATCAACCTTATAAGCATTGTTGTTTACCTCTTCTAGGACCTCAAATGAACCTTTAACTCTTAGCATCAACTCGTTTTTGCGCTTTGAAGGAAAATGTTCCTTTCTTAAGTGAATCCAAACGAGATCTCCTGGCTGAAATACCTTTCTCCTTCTGCGCTTGTTAGCTTGGCCTTGATATGAGGCATTGGTCTTCTTTATTCTGTGCTTAACTAACTTATGAATCTTTTAGATTTCTTCTACCCTTGCTGTTGGTCTAAGGCTCGTGGAGTATGATCAAGTTGACTAAAGGGATCAATTCCATGGACCACTTTGAAAGGGGATAGACTAGTAGCCTTGCTAGGGGCCTTGTTAAAAGCAAACTCAGCATGTGGTACAAGCAAATCCCAAGCTTTAGAGTGAGGTTTAATCAAAACTCTTAGGAGAGTTCCTAAGGTTTAATTTCTAACCTCAGTTTGCCCATCAGTTTGTGGATGACAAGTGGTATTATACTTAAGTTTNNTACCTAATTTCTTCCCCAAGGCAATCCAAAAGTGAGTAAGAAACTTAGTATCCCTATCAAAAATAATAGATCTAGGAATACCATGTAATTTTATCTCCTCCTTGAAATACAGCTTCGCAATGCATGTAGCATCGTTGTATCCCTATCAGAAATAATAGATCTAGGAATACCATGTAATTTTGTCACCTCCTTGAAATACAGCTCCGCAATGTGTGTAGCATCGTTCGTCTTGTTATGAAACAAAATGTGTCATCTTAGAAAACCTATCCACCACAACAAAGATTTAATCCTTGCTCCTTTGGGTTTTATGCAATCCTAGAATGAATTCCATGCTTACATCCACCCAAGGAAATGTAAGGACTAGTAGAGGTGTATAAAGGCTATGGGCAAGAGAACAGCTGTTAGGCACTTGGCATGTGTTATACCTCCTCAAGATGTCTTGAACGTCCTTTTCTATTCCTAGCCAGTAGTAATGTTCCCTCAACATAATCAAGGTCTTGGACTCTCCATAATGGTCAGCTAAAGATCCTCCATGCACCTCTCTAATCAAAAGCTCAGGGGTGCTATACTTAGGAACACATAATTGTGTACCCTTGAATAGAAATCCCTCTTGAACTAAGAAATCACCTTTGGGGTGCTTCTGACACACAGAAAATAGCTCCCCAAAGTCTTCATCATCACATATAAGCACTTTTGATGCTCAAAATCAATTATGCAAGCATCTAACTGGAATAGGAGAAAATACCTCCTAAGTAATGCATCGGCTTCTTGATTAAGTTTTCCGAACTTGTGCTTGATTGTAAAGCGAAATTACTGGAGATATTCAACCCATTTGGCATGGCGTGAGTTCAGTTTATGCTGGCCTTGAATGTACTTCAAAGCCTCATGATCAGAATGCAAAATAAACTAACTAGCCACAAGATAATGACTCCAGTACTCTACGCATCGCACAATCGCATAGGATTCCTTATTAGAGGTGGAATACTTTCATCTTGAATCACATAACTTCTCACTAAAGAAGGCTAATAGTTTACCTTCCTGAGTAAGAACACCACCTATACCAACTTTAAACGCACCGTATTCAACCCCAAAGACCTTCTCAATGCACGGCAAAGCAAGTACGGGTGCTTCAGTTAGTCTCCTTTTCACTTCCTCAAAGGCAGATTGGGCTTTTGGGGTCCATTTGAATGATGTACCCTTAATCATCTCTATCATGGTAGCCATAATAGTACTGAAGCTCCTTATAAACCTCCTGTAAAAAGATGCAAGGCCATGGAAACTTCATACATTGTGTATGCTTTATGGAATTGGCCATATCCGAATGGCCTCTAGCTTGCTCTCATATGCCTTAATGCCTTGACCACTAATAATATAACCCAAAAAAGTCACCTCATGAGTGAAAAACGTGCATTTCTTAAGGTTACCAAATAGCTTTTCATGTTCAAGAACTAGCATAGTTTGGATAAGATGATCATGATGCTCTTACTCATTCTTGGAGTAAATCACAAGGTCATCGAAGTACACAACCACAAATTTCCGAACATAAGGTTTGGATACTTGATTCATTAACCTCATAAACATACTAGGAGCACCGGAAAGACCAAATGGCATAACTAGCCACTCGTATAACCCTCCTTTAGTCTTGAATGCCGTCTTATATTCATCTCCTCTCGGATTCCAATCTGGTAGTATCCACTTCGAAGATCAATATTTGAAAACACTTGTGAGCCATATGACTCATCTAACATATCCTCAAGTCTAGGTATGGGGTACCTATACTAGATAGTAATCTTGTTTATAGCTTTGCTATCCACACACATACACATGCTGTCATCCTTCTTAGGAACTAGTAAAGCTGGTACGGCGCGAGGGCTTAAAGACTCACGAACTAGCCCTTTTAACATTAGTTCCTCAACTTGCCTTTGAATCTTTGTGGTTTCCTTAAGATTCATCCTATAAGCTGGCTTGTTAGGAAGGATAGAACCTAGAATAAGATCAATGTGGTGTTGGATATCCCCTTTAAGAGGCAAACCCGTGGGTATCTCCTCTAGAAATAGGTTACTGGATTGGTTGATTAAGGAAATAGTTACGGGGTGGCTTGGTAAGGGAGCTTCTGGTTCCTCCTGAGCATTCAAAATCCACTCCTTAAAAGCTTTAAACTCATAATACGAGGCATTTGAAAGTGGCTCAATAAAGGTGAGAAGCAAATTAGAATGTTCAGGCCTCTTTTGAGGTTTACTTTTGTGGAGCTCAGATTGGGATAAAGGAACCAAAGTAATCTTCTTCCGTCCTTTAAAAAAGGAGTATGTATTCAAGAATCCATTATGTATTACCTTCCTATCATACAACCATGGCCTACCTAACAAGATATGGCATGCATCCATAGGGATAACATCACAACATAACTCATCTTGGTAGTTTTTTCCGATAGACAAAGAAATAAGGCACTAGGAGCTAACTCATAATTCCTTACTTTGGTTTAGCCATTGGATGTTGTAGGGATGGGGGTGGGCCATGGCTTGCAAGCCTAGTTTCTCAATCATGTTAAGAGAAACTACATTGTCACAACTCCCTCCATCTATAAGCAAGGAACAAACTCTCTCGAACTGTACACAGGGTATGGAATATGTTTTCTCTTTGCTCATCTTTGGCACATTTCTAGCCACTCAAAACCAGCATTTCACCCTCATCTGCCTCCTCCTCTATCTCCTTCTGATTTTCCTCCAGATCACCCTCAACATCTCCTCATTTTCCTCCTCAATTTCATGCTTTTTCACGGCCTCCCATTCGGCTAGTATGATCACTTTTCTGTTTGGGCAGTCCATGGCAATGTGTCCAAGCCCTTGGCACGTAAAGTATCTTTTAGTGCTTAAAGGACTAGGATTAGGTCTATTGTGAGATGGGTGGCTCTTTTGTAGAGTTTGGGTTCTTTCTGGGGTGAAAGGGGATGGATTTGTAGGTTTAGAAAGTGGGTTAGAACTCCCCTCATTAACGGGTGGGTTTTGGGGTGGAGGCTTTGTAAATTCATGTTTAAAGGGCTGCTTGATTTTCCTTTGTTACTCAACCTTATGAGCAAGGACACATACCTCATCAAAAGTAGTCAACTGTTGTAATTCAACCACATTAGCATACTTAGGTTCAAGCCCTCCTAAGTATCTAACTATGGTTTGCTCCTCAAGTTC
>NCQT01091962.1:14990-33546 GCA_002740465.1 Stenocereus thurberi | reverse complement strand
GAGGAGACTGAATGCTCCCCTCCTTTCATTTCTATTTGAGGGAGTGATGTGGAGCAACCCTCGAGCTTGTGCCTACTCTCACTAGTAAGGATCATCAATCAAGTCAGCCTAATATTGACCCTAGGTCAAGGACTAGGCCCTTTAGGTCAATATTGACTTGGGACGATTAAGAAGGTTCAAGATGGGTTAAAAAAAGGTGGTTAGGCCCAAAGTAGCCTTAAATAAGGAGCTCACCACTTAATCCTTCCAAAATTACCTCATTAGCTCATTTTTGGTTTCTGGGCAGAGTACTTTGCTTTATTTCTACCTCCGTTTTGACTAGTAAATGAGGTCTAATGTTCTCAAATTATACATGGATGGAAAGCCCCATATGTATGTTTTGTAAGGAGTCTTGAATCGCCCCAAATTCTAAGAAATGAGAAAGTTATAGGCTAAAAACCAAGCAAGAGTTAGGCCAGAACTGAAAAGTGCACAGTTCTGATTATAGGCTTAATTGAGGAGGTTAAGACTGCAATTTTAGGGATTATTCAGCATGAAATGATTCTCCACACATAAGGGAAGAGTCAACAAGTGACGGCACTTCACTTGGAGGAGTAGAGTCCACTCATGGCTCTGTAGAAGATGGGAGATGAATCCTCAAAAATACAGCTCATAGTGATCGTAATTATCTTAAGCATCTTGATTTATTTTCCTAGGATATTTTGTAAACCACCTATTAGTCCACTTGCCCCACTAATGTACAGCTTATTCCCCATCCCATTAGAGATTTATGGACCTAATTACCTCCATGGAAAATTAGATTGAATGAATGATATGAGAACTTGAAGCTTGGTTTTCCTTAAAATCTTTAAGTCTTTATCTCTCTTAGGAGGGTGGTGATTTGAGTCTTCTCTTTAATTTTATCCTTGGTGCTAAGGTTATAAAGGTTAGGGGTGGGATAAATTCTCTTCTTGCTACTTACTTCAAGTATTGAATGTTTGCCATTAGAAGCCTTTTAATTACTTGGGAACACACTCTCTCCCTATCTCCTTTGGTTCATTTTTGGGGTGATTAATTTTCAACCTCAATTGGACTCACCTACAAGCAGCATTTCAAGCCTTTATTTGACCAAATGGAAGCCTCCGTGCATCATTTGGTTAAAGTTTTCTCTTTTCTATACTATTTTATCTTTAGTTCTTCCTCTTTAAATATCTTATTTAGTCCACAAAGAACCGTCATTCTAGCTCACACACAAACTCCAATCAAAACACATCACTAAAACTCCACAGAAAGGCCAAAAATGCGAAACCAGAAATTTGACACAGCCACCCCATGCCAAAATCCTGGACTTGAAAATTTTGACTCAGAGATTTGGCACAACCACTCCGTGCTGCTTGGCACAACCGTGCCCCTTCCCTGCACTCTTAAATCTTGTTTAAGAGATCTGGCACGACCCCCCCGTACCGTAGAGCAAGATCGTGCCCCCTCCTCTTTCATTGTTTTCTTGCTCATGTCCTTTTAGCACGCCCGTGCCTCCGTTGTTTTCTCCTTCTTTTTCCTCTCTATCAACCATGACTAGTGAGGGCAATCCTTCTCACTCGTCGAATATTCCTCTTGAGCAAGCCCATAAGATTGGTAGGGCCCTTATAAATTGATAAGTGCTTAATGTATACATCATTTTAGGGCTATTTTGCTTCATTTCTAGGAGAATTATGTGTTCAATGTTATTATTTATACTCCTATTCTCGATTTATAATTGGGTACAGTTGTTTGATATGATTTGCAGGATTCTAGGCCTTTTTACCCAGTATTTGACCCTTAATAAATGTATTTTGACCTCTTCGATGGACACTTATGTGTTGCAACGCCCGTGGGGCAAGAAAAGAGCAGAAAACTGGTTCAAGCCCAGACCACGATTGGACCGTGGTGTCTGCCACGGACCATGGTGAATAGATAAATTATTGCCTCTTCGTTTTCCTTCAGCTGTGTGGCTGAAAACATCCTGGTTTTCCTATAAAAAGGCTTCGTTTAGGCAGTAGCAAAGAGAGTATATACATAGCAAGAAAGAGTAGCATAGTTTATTTTTCTCAAATTTTTGTTCTTTTTGGTTAGATTCTTAGTTTAATTATTGTATTAGTGAGAAATCTTGAGCGTGAGTGTTTGATCTTGAAGCGGCTTGGGAAACCTTGGTTGAAGAGTATTCTCAGTCAAGCCCTTCCACTCAGATTTCGCAAAACCTTGGTTAGTTGTTTAATTCTTAATCATGTTTGAGTAGTTTAATTTTTGTCTAGGGATTTAGTAGTTTATGAAAGTATTGTGGGATCATGTTTTAATCTAAAGAATTGTCCTCATTTTCATGATTGATTTGATTTCGTTCTATTGAGTGATTATCATGTTGGGAGTAGATTTTTGGCCAAATTTTGCTTGCACGCTTTGAAACAATATGGTGTAAAACTGAAATGTGACATTTAATTGTTGAATTGCTTGATAAAACCTAACATAACTTTGTCTCGAAAGAGAGATTTGCATGTTAGGAGGATTAGAAAGTAATCAAACATAATAAACTTGGATTAGGACAAATTAGTTAGAAAGAATGACTCTCGCTTAGTTTAGGCAAATTTGATTGATTTCAAAAGAATAGGCCAAATTTTTGGATAGAATGCAATTCCTTGAGAATAACCGATCAGAGAAAAAGCACATGTTTATTGTTTTAATCCAATCATTTTTCATAGCTACATGAATTCCTAGATATATTTTTCCTTAATTGATTCAGAATTAGCAATTTAGAAGTTGTCAAATTGAAACCATTTGATTTAGAATTTAACTTAGCATATTCTGATAGATAAGACTCGATAGATTACGTTAGTTCCTGAGGCTTTTATCTATACTCCGACTATCTGTACGCTTGCAGCAATGGTCAAGTTTCTGGCGCCGCTGCCGGGGACTAAATTGTTAACTATTGAGTTAGTCTTGTGAAAGTGGCTAAGTATTTTATTGTCTTTTATTGTTATTTTCTTTTCTGGTTTAATTGCGCTGGAAGTATTGGTGATAGTGCTTGCAGGAATTTTTCTTATTTATGCGAAGTCCAATGATGTACGGACCTAATCCTGAGATTGAAAGGACTTTCCACTTAGGGAGGAAGAATCAAAGGATTGAAGATCAAAGACGCGAGGCTAGAAGGAATTTAATAAGCATGGTGGGAGGAGGAGGTGACCAAAGGAGAATGCGTTGAGATTTCGTTACCTCTGGAATTCAAGGGATCGCCTCACGCATCGCTCACCCTACTGTTGATGCCAACAATTTCGATCTCAAACCGGCACTCATTTCGATGGTGTAACAATCCCAGTTTGGAGGAAAGCCTTTGGAAGACCCGAATCTACACCTCTCGGTCTTTCTAGAGGTGTGTGATACGTTAAAGCTTAATGGAGTCTCCACTGATGCGATTCGCCTGTGTTTATTTCCTTTCTCATTGAAAGATAAAGCAAGGGCTTGGTTACACGCCTTGCCATCTGGATACATTACCACTTGGGATGAGTTGACAAAAGCTTTCCTCGCCAAGTTTTTCTCTTCAAGCAAACCAGCAAGCTTGAGAAATCAGATTACCAACTTCACGCAAAGAGATGAAGAGATGCTCTACGAAGCCTGGGAGCGGTTTAAAGATTTGCTACACTTATGCCCCCATCATGGTCTTCAGCATTGGATGATTATCCAAGCCTTTTACGATGGTGTGATCCAATCTGTAAGGTCCACTATTGATACGGTTGGAGGAGGCACCTTGATGAACAAAATCAAGGATGAAGACTATAATTTAATTGAGGAGATATCACTTAATAATTTTTAATGGCCCACCGAACAAGGCCAATGCAAACGGGTTGGATGTAAGCTTGAAGTTGATGCACTTACTTTACTTTATACTAAAGTAGATGCTATGACTCAAAGACTGGAACGAATGAATGTTAATGCTGTGAATTCTAGTATCCCTTCCCCTTGTGAAATTTGTGGTTCTATTGAGCATGTAACTTTGAATTTTCAAGTTGGAAGTCCTTTTTCCTGAGACCCTAGTGAAGTTAACTATGTTCAAAACTTTAACCTAAGACCAGCCAATGACCCTTACTTTAGTACCTATAATCCGGGTTGGAAGAATCATCTGAATTTCTCTTATAGGCCTAATCCAAACCCATCGAATATGCCCTCGATGAATGCTAGACCATCCCCTGATTTTCAAAGACCCCCATTCCCTTCTCAAATGCCCCAAAAGTCAAATTTAGAAGTGATGATGGAAAGTATGCTTATGGCATAATAAAAATAGGATGAGTATATTAAGTAATTAGCCTCAAAGGTGGTGTGCTTACAACTCATAATAGGATGTTGGAAGTTCAGATTGCCCAAAAAGCTAGTTTTCATCTATATCCCCATACAGACTTCCTAGCAAGCCCAAACCTAACCCTCGCGAGCATTGCAACTGTGTCACCTTGAAGGAAGAAGTAGAAGACTTAACTGACCCTGAGCATATACCAGTGGATGTGGGTAGGGAAATAATCATGGCTGGAAGTAAGCAAAGGAACAATTGTGGCAAGACTGGCACATTTGTAGAGAATGACACTGTAGAGTTTTTCATAATTTTTCTCCCTAAGCTTCCTGACCCAGGTAGTTTTTCTATCCCCTGTATTATGGAAAAAGTGGATATTGAGAGAGCTCTATGTGATCTAGGTGCAAGCGTTAGTATTATGTCATATTCTTTGTTTCATAAGCTTCAACTAGGACCATTACTAGCTGCCCTGTTTTCACTACAGTAAGCTGATGGTTCTGAGACACAATCCATATGCAGATTGGACGATGTGTTAATCAACATAGGACATATTTGGATATTGGAGGACTTTATCATAGTTGATATCCCTGAAACCAATAATGCTCACATTATCCTAGGTCAACCCATTTTAGCTATAGCTGGTTGCCACATTGACGTAAGGAAAGGACGGATTACATTTGAGGTAGAAGGGCGCCATGCTATGTTTTGTCATACGAAGGAAGATGTGGTTTCTCCTAGTTCTTCTTTACTGGATGCATTATCCCTTTCCCTTGAGATTGATATGGACGATGTCTTGAATTGTGAAGACCCCCCTTATTCTGACTGAATTTCTTATGAGGACCTGGACCAAAGGTATGCTAATATGGAGTTTGCTGCTCCTATGGCACCTAACGCTCCTGAGGTTTAGGTACCTGTGCCTAACGAGCCTTCTATGAGCAACTATTGCAGATTCGCATAAGCTGTTCTCTCTATGCCCCCTATGGAAGGATTTGATGCAGATTTTGATTTGGGAGTTGAGCAAGTTGATAGTGACCCGCCTGATAAGGCACGAGTGTGCTTTATTTTGTACACAGATAGTGTGCATTATGGCACTGTGTCTTAAAAATGAAGAACCTTTAACCTAAACTTTTCCGATGGTACCTTTGACTAAAGAAGTCTGACTTTGTGATCCGAGATAAGGTCACTGTCTATACATTTATTGATAGGGATCAAATATAAAAGCAGGGTCAAACTCTTGACCTTAAAAGAGCGCTTTTTAGGAGGCAACCCAAGCTCTTTTTCATAGTTCTTTCCTTAGCTTTTATTTTTACTATTTTTGTAGTTTGTGAAGGGAAAAAAGTGAGAAAATAAAAAAAAGCTACGAATAAAATGTTAGCCACCACGGCCAGATCCCCACAACCAGAGCCGTGGGGTGCCACCCGAAAAAATCGAAAAACAATGGACTAACAGACGCCACGGTCAAACCATGGTGAACCCCATGGTCCGTTGTGTACTGCTACAGCCTGCAGTCTAGGTTTTTGACTACGATGCCTGCTCATCTTCCTCACATTTCATCTTCAACCTCACTACACTCTCTTTACCTCTATTTTCCCTCTCTAAACCCTTTATAACTAATACCTTCAATCTTCCCTTATTTCTTCTCCATTTTTACTCATTTTCACCCAAAGTCATCCCTTTTCACTTAATCTTTTCTCTTTCACTACAAATTTCCTCTCTTTCTTCTTCTTTTTCTTCAATTTCATCTCACTTCACTCATCCACCATACCTATCTTTTTCTCTCTTTTATTGTTCTTTTTTTTTTACTTAATTTCTTCATTTTCTTCTTTAAATATTCTTATTTAGTTTTTTGGTTTGGGTTTTGTATTGGTTTTTGGAACAATGGCACCAACCAAGAGACAAAGAAGGATCAAGGAGGTTGGTTTTTCAAGTCAAGCACCTCCTTAACCTCGAAGGACATCCCGAACACACGTGCTAGAGGTAACATTCTGCACCCTTTTGGTTTAACACATCCTAATCATGTTGCTAAATGTAATTGCTTGAATGTACATATAGTTGTAGCAGCTAGATATTATGATGAGGAACTGTTAGCTTGGTTAGGAGTGTTAGATGATACTAATTGGTTATTTACAAGAGGTGGTATGGGACACTTTTTAGAAATTAAAGAGCATACATATCGGAGCTTGGCCCTAGAATTCTTAAGTACACTCCATGTCAAGGTCACTAGAGGACCTCAATGTCAAGCCAGATATATATCGTTTTATTTGTAGGGTCAATTTCACGAGATGAAGTTAGGTACCTTTAATAATATCTTCGGTTCTCCACCTAGTATGGATTTATCAAACCACCAAGTCCCCCATGAATTCAACCCGAATGCATTTTGGGGTGAACTTTCGGGAAGTGTTAGGTACAGTACTAGTTCATCACAGTACACACATATTAGAAACTCTTGCATTAGAGTTGCTCAGTGTATTTTAGCTTGTTCTCTTTTTGTCGGGATGATAGTTTAAATGTCCCGAGATTACCTGAGTTGTACTTTTTGTTGTGTATGTTTGATGGTGCCCAACTTGACCCCGATTCCTTTTTAGCTAGGCAATTGCATAGTGCTGCTATTAGCACTAAAGGTAAAATAGTCATAGATGGGATTGTGACTCATATTGCTAGATTTTTAGGTGTTGAGTCCAACCCCGAGGATAGAATTTCTAGGCCCAAGCGGCTTGATCAAGCTGCTTTTGAAATTATGAACTTTTGCAAAATTTAGGCTGCGCGTTTATGTTGGATTTACCATGGGGACTGGCTTTTGATGCTTTCTAATGTTGATCGAACCACCTTGCTTTACCAAGGTAACCTTTATTGGGTAGCTGGTGATGAGGAGGTTGTTCGACCTGCACCCCATCATTCAGCCCCTTATTCTAGTCAAGTAGGACCTAGTTCTTCCTCTCAACCACCCCCTTCTGACTATACTGACCTCCAAGACACCCTTAGACCCATTCAAGAGGAGCAAGTTTCCCTTCGAGCATTTGTTGCTTCTGAGAATGCTGCTCTTCGAGACTTCATCCAAGAGCACCACGATGAGCTTCGTGGGATGCTTGCTACCTAGACATAGTATTTTCAGGGCTATAAGGCATGTTTAGAGACCTGGTGGGATTGGCATATGGCTTATGAACAACCACCCCATCCTCCACCACTACCTCCTTTTTGATTGCTCTGTGCTACTCCTCTTCCCTTTTTCTA
The DNA here is from genome assembly GCA_002740465.1 of Stenocereus thurberi. Taxonomy (NCBI): domain Eukaryota; kingdom Viridiplantae; phylum Streptophyta; class Magnoliopsida; order Caryophyllales; family Cactaceae; genus Stenocereus; species Stenocereus thurberi. Next base: position 26,027 of record NCQT01091962.1, on the reverse strand, counting down.
TTGTATGCCCACATTGAGGGTAATCTGTGATTCAAGCATGGGGAAGTTAGTGATTATATTCAGCGTCTGATGCCTGTTTTGATTTGGTATGATTGTGCTTTGTATATGTAGTTAGTGGTATTTTTTTGGATTTTTTTGAATTAGGATTTAGTTTTGTTTAGTAGCACATTTAGTTTTCTTTTCATTCTAGATTGCATTTTAGTTTTTCTTTTATTAGTTTCTTTTGTATTTTAGTTTGCATTGTTAGGAGCATGCATTAAAAAAACACAAAAAAATAAAAAGGAACAAAAAAGAAAAAAAATCCTCCAATGATGATCTTTATAGATTTATAGACTTCTATGGTTTAGTTTGATCCTTTGATTCAACTAAATTATGCATAAAATGTTTGCGAATGAGTTTTCAAAATGAGCTCCATGTTTTGACCGCATGTTGAATGCGAGTTGATTTACTACATGGATCTTTACATGAATTTTAGTATACGTTTACTAGTGAGCTAGTCATGACCTTGGCAGATGTTCCTTGAGCTTTTGAGCTTTTGGAGACTATTTATCAATTCAAATTCATATTTTCTTTCATGTGACTCCTCCTTGACATCATCTCTCTAGAATTTGCTTTGATTCTCATTCAAGATCACATTTTGCATATGCATTTAGGCAATATGATTGAGGCATTTTTCTTTGATTTATCAAACCTCACGGCCAAATAGCCACCCTTGTTGTGTATTGTATCCGTTGCTAGCTCCTTTGAGCCTATATCTGATTTTTCTTGATTTGAACCTCCTATTATAGCCCATGGCCAAATACTTGTCTTACCTTTAAGCCAAGACTAGAGGAGCATTTCATTCTTATGCATCATAGGGCACTAGTAAGGAAGATTGTTATCTTTTAGTGAATTTTGGCTGTTTGGTAAAGGGATGTGTGATCTTCATTGATAAAAAAGAAAATTCCTTATTTCATTGTATAAAGTTTGGAGAAGAGCTAGAATTTAAAGTTCATTTTGGATCTCCCCTTGGTTATCCTTTTTGAAAAAAAAAATGAATGAAAAAAAAAGAAATGAAAAAAAAGGAAACAAAAAAAGAAAAAGAAAAAAAGTGTTAGTCTTGTTGGGATTTTAAGTTGTTTATAATTTTCGACTCTTTCTCTCTTCAAATTGGGGATGCATTTTATTGATAATTTGTAATGGTCTAAGAAGAATGTAGTATGATACATCAGAATAGTTTAGCTCTTAGTCTTTGGCTTCTAACTCCTCATTTTCAAAATATTTGTTTCCCTTTTACCTTTACCCATGGCCCCATTACAACCCTATGGAAGTCCTCATGACTGTCTAGTGTGTTTGCATAATAGTGATGGCGAATATGAGAGTCTTGTCAAGCTTATGGTGGATTTGAGTCCAAGGAATGAGAGTTGAGAGAACCTTGATTATTATTAAACACATGAGTGATGGGAGTCATATAACTATAGGGAGGTTCTACCGGCCTTGCTAGCGTCGCTTGTTTCATACGTTGAAATGACTGTATTTGATGATTTGGGCAGATTGATTCAAGTTTGACATTGTGGTCTATCAAGCGGTTTCAAAATTTTCATTACCTAATCTATTTGTTAATGGTTTTTGTATCTTTTTGGGCTACCTTTGGATCACTTTTGCCATTTGAAAGTTACCTATGTCTATCTTGGGGAGATTGTGTGTAGTTTTATTTTTCTTAGCATTGTTTCAGGATGAGCAACAGTTTAAGCATAGGAGAGTTTGAAAAGTGCTTAATGTATACATCATTTTATGCTATCTCGCTTCATTTCTAGGAGAATTATGTGCTCAATGTTATTATTTATACTCCTATTCTCGATTTATACTTAGGTATAGTTGTTTGATGTGATTTGCAGGAGTTAGGCCTTTTTACCCAGCATTTGACCCTTAATAGATGTATTTTAACCTCTCCGATGGACACCTGTGTTCTGCTATGACTGTGGAGCAAGAAAAGAGCAGAAAACCTGTTTCAACCCAGACTACGGTCAGGCCGTGGTGTCTGCCGCGGACTGTGGTGAATAGAGAAACTATTACCTCTTCATTTTCTTTCAGCTGTGTAGCTGAAAATATCCTGGTTTTCCTATAAACAGGCTTCGTTCAGGCAGCAACAAAGAGAGCATATGCATAGCAAGCAAGAATAGCATAGTTTATTTTCCTCAAATTTTTGTTCTTTTTAGTTACATTCTTAGTTTGATTATTGTATTAGTAAGGAATCTTGTGTGTGAGCGTTTTATTTTGAGGCAGTTTTGAAACCCTTTATTGAAGGCTGTTCTCAGTCAAGCCCTGCCGCTCAGATTTTGCAAAACGTTGCTTAGTTGTTTAATTCTTAATCATGTGTGAGTAGTTTAATATCTGCCTGGGGATTTAGTAGTTTATGAAAGTATTGTTGGATCATATTTTAATACAAAAAATTGTGCTTAATTTCATGATTGATTTGATTTTATTCTATCGAGTGATTATCATATTGTGAGTAGATTTTTGGCTAAAGTTCGCTTGCATGCTTGAAACAATAGCATGAAAAATTGAAATGTGACATTTGATTGTTGGACTCTTGATAAAACGTGACATAACTTCGTCTGGAAAGAGAGATTTGCATGTTAGGAAGATTAGAAAGTAATCGAAGATAATTAACTTGGATTAAGACAAATTAGTGCGAAAGAACAACTCTTGCTTTGTTTAGGCAAATTTGGTTGATTCTAAAAAAATATGCCAAATTTTTGGAAAGATTGCAATTCCTCAAGATTAACCAATTAGAGAAAAAAACACATGTTTTTCGTTTTAGTCCAATCACTTTTCATAGCTACATGAATTCCAGACATATTTTTCCTTAATTGATTCAGAATTAGTGAGTTAGAAGCTGTTAAATTGAAACCATTTGAATTAGAATTTTACTTAGCATATTGTGATAGACAAGACTCGATAGATTATATTAGTCCATGAGGAATGATATCTTTTATTTATACTATGACTGCCTGTGTGCTTGCGACAGTGGTCATAGAGCTTCAAGTGCAAGTGAGAAAACTCACCCAAGAAGTTGCATAAGTAAGGGAATCCACTCCACAAAACCCTTATCGACGAGTCTACAATGCTCACCCTATAAACACCAAAAACTCTTCCTCCCATGAAGACTTTGATGATGAGGAAGGAAGACCAAGAAGACTATAGCATCGAAGGGATGGTCTTTGAGATCTCAAAGTTGAGGCTCTGGAATTTGATGATAATTTTAACCAAGAGCACTATCTTGATTGGGTTCAAGCTATTGAAAGGATCTTTGAACTCAAAGATTATAATGATGAGAAGGCCTTCAAGTTGGCTATTCTTGAGATAAATTGGTATGCTTCATTGCGGTATGAACATTTGAAGAAGAGTAGGGCTAAAGACGCCAAATCCAAAATCAAGACTTAGTCCAGGCTCAAGAAGCATATGGATAAAAGATTTCTACCTCCTTCTCAAAAACAAGAATTTTACCTTCTCAATTAAGAGCATCTAAAGATAGAAGAGTACATTAGGGAGTTTGAACAACTCCAAATGAGAGTTGACTTAGATAAAAAACCCGAACTCAAGATTGCGAGGTTCATTAAGGGTTTATCTCCTAGCATTGCTAGTAAGGTGTAATTACAACCTTACTTATCCTTTGATGATGTGTGTCACCTAGCTATCAAGATTGAGAAACAACCTAAGCATCGAAAACCCTTTCAAACCACTTCCTCTATTCGTCTTTTGAATACCCCTAAGGGTTACTTCACCCCCAACAAAGCTATCACTACCCCTACACCTGTTAAAACTCTTGACAAGGGTAAAGGGATTGCTAGTAAATCACCAAAGAGATTAGAGGGTAGAAAGTGTTTCAAATGTCCTCGTTATGGATGTCCTAGCCGAGGGACCCTTACCTTTAGAGAAGTAGAAGAAATTCAAGCTATTGAAGAAGCTACTAGTGAAGAGGAAGTAGAGGATGAGTATCAAACTTTGGTCACCCCGAATGTAGGAGAACTCTTGGTGATTTGGAGAGCACTCCATGTCCAAGAGGCTCGTTATGAGCGAAGCTAATGAGAGCAAATTTTCCATAGCTGATGCAATATTGGAGGCAAGGCGTGTGAGCTCATTATTGATGGAGGAAGTTGTACTAATGTAGCTTCCACGTCACTCATTGACAAGCTTCAATTGCCCACTAAGGTGCATCCTGCCCCTTATTCTCTTCAATGGCTTAAACAAGGAAGTGAGGTAATCATTTCTAAGAAAGCACTTATTGCATTTTCAGCTGGTCCATATTACAGTGAAGTACTATGTGATATTCTTCCCATGGATGTATGTCATTTGTTGCTTGGTAGACTATGATTGTTTGACAATCACGTGATTCATGCTGGATATGCCAATACTTATACATTCAAGTACATGGGTCGTAATCTTACTTTGACACCACTAACTCTACCTAAACAAATCTAAGCTCGGGAAGGGAAGTGAGAAAAGGCTATTTATCAGTGAAACACGGGTCGAGAGAGCCATTCGTAAGAGCAAGCCTTTATTGCCTTACTTATGGTAGAATCAAACATAAGTGAGGGAGTGAAACTCATGCATCCTTTAGCTCAATCACCCTTGAAAGAGTTTGAGGATGTATTCACCAATGGTCTACCCCTGAGGCTCCCTCCTTTGAGAGGAATTGAGCACCAAATTGATCTCCTACCAGGCGCTTCGTTGCCAAACAAGATGGCATATAGGTGCAACCTTAATGGGTCAAAAGAGCTTCAATGACAAGTCTAAGAGTTGCTTGATCGTGCGTACGTTAGGGAAAGCTTAAGTCCATGTTCAGTTCCCGTCCTTTTGGTACCTAAGAAGGATGGAACTTAGTGTATGTGTGTTGATTATAGGGTCATAAACAACATCACGCTCATCAAGTATCAATTTCCTACTCCTAGATTGGATGATATGCTGGATGAATTGTATGGGTCCAAGGTCTTTTCCAAAATTGACCTCCGGAGTGGCTATCTTTCTTAGCTATGTTGTGTCCGGTGAGGGAATTCAAGTTGATGAATCTAAAGTTAAGGCTATCAAAAGTTGGCCTACTGCCACCTCCATCACAGAAGTACAAAGCTTCCATGGGTTGGCCTTTTTCTACTGCTGGTTCATTAAATACTTTAGCTCTATTATAGCTCCATTGACTGATGAAAGAAAGAAGCTTTGAGTGGACAAAGGCAACCCAAAGGGCCTTTGAAACCATCAAAGATTGGCTTTGTTCGGCTCCTATCTTAGCTCTTCCTAACTTTGATCTTCTATTTGAAGTTGAGTGTGGTGCTAGTGGTGTTGAGATTGGTGCGGTTCTCACTCAAGCTAAGCGCCTTCTAGCTTTGTTTAGTGAGAAGTTGAATGGTTTGAGGTTCAACTACTCCATCTATGACAAGGAATTCTATGCCATCGTTAGGGCTTTGGAACATTGGTGTCATTACCTCAAGCCCAAGCCCTTTGTGCTCTATTCAGATCACATGGCATTGTCCTATAGCAATGGTCAACACAAGTTGAACTCAAGACATGCCAAGTGGGTTAAGTTCCTTCAATCTTTCACCTTCTCTTGTAAGCATAATTGTGGGAAAGAGAATATTGTGGCTGATGCCTTATCAAGGAGATATGCTCTCCTTTCGGTCTTTGAGGCCAAGGTTCTTGGATTTCATTGTATCAAGGCTTTATACCATGGGGGTGAAGACTTCAAGGAAGTGGTGGAGAATCCATCTAACTTTGGCTCCTTCACTTTACAAAATGGTTTCCTCCTCAAAGGAAACAAGCTTTGCATCCCTAGAAGTCCTCTAAGGGACTCAAGTGTCAATGAGGCTCATAGAGGAGCCTTAGCCAGTCATTTTGGCATTAACAAGACCCTTGAGATACTCAAGCATCATTTATATTGGCCCAAGATGGGTGGAGATGTTCATAAGGTGATCTCAAGATGCAACATTTATCACATGTCTAAGAGTCATTTCCATTAAAGTCTCTACACTCCTCTACTGGTCCCCTCAAGGCCTTGGTATGACATTAGCTTAAACTTCCTTATGGCCCTTCCAAGAACCCCTCGACGAAAAGATGCTATCATGGAAGTGGCCGATCGATTTTCTAAGATGGATCACTTTATTGCATGCCACAAGAGTGATGATGCTACCTATATTGCGGACCTTTTTTTTTTAAGAAATTATAAGGCTCCATGGTGTTCGAACCGTCGTATCGGATAGGGATACCAAATTTCTATCTCACTTTTGGAGATCCCTATGAAGGCTTGTGGGGACTAAGTTGCTCTTTAGCACTACTTTCCATCCTCAAACCTATAGGCAAATAAAGGCGACAAATAGAACTCTTACAATATTGTTAAGGGCATGGTAAGTAAGAGTTTGAGGGATTGGGTTGTCAAGCTTGCTCATACTAAATTCGCCTATAATAGGGCTCCCTCTTATGCTACCTCTCACTCTCCCTTTGAAGTGTGCTATGGTCTTGACCCCTGTACTCTCATTGATCTAATACCTATTCCACAAGAATCAAGGGAAAGTTTAAGGCCAAAGTACGAGCTAAAGAAATAAAGAAGCTATATAAGCAAGTGAGGGCACAAATTAAAAAGGTGAATGAGCAATATAAGCAAAAGGCTAACAAGAACTGCCTACACCTTGAATTCAAACCGGGTGATGTTTTATGGTTACATTTGGGAAGGAAAAGTTTCCCTCAAGAAGGAAGAACAAGCTGATGGTTAGAGGAGATGGTCCATATAAGGTGGTATAAAAGGTGAGAGAGAATGCTTACAAGATTGAACTCCCGGGAGATATGCAAGTATTTGTCACCTTTAATGTTGGGGATCTCACTCCTTACCTTGAAGATGATGAGGAACATGATGAATATTAGAGGATAAATCCTCTTCAAGGGGGAGGGGTTGATGCAGAGCACTGTCGAGCCTGGGCCTACTCTCACTAGCTTAGTTTAAAAAGGCACAGGTGAGGCGTGCCTAGGCGAGAGGCGCCCAGGCTAGCACCTCACCCACACCGAGGCGCAAAGTGAGCCAGGCGTGCATGTAGAGGAACTTAAAGCTTCCTCCAAAAAAAAAAAAAATAGAGAATTACAAGAAAATACCTAAAACTTGGCTTTGGCTGGCTTCTTCAACCTCGCAACTCGAGTACTCGACCATTCGAAACCCTAGAGCCCTCAAGTCATCTCAGTCGAAGCCTTCATCTCAGTCGACTAGGTATGTGTATGCTTTCTCTTCTTCTCTTCTTCGTCTTCTGTTCTTCTTCACTTCATCGTGCTGTTCTTCTTCTGGTATAGTACGTCAGTCGGCCATGACTGTGTCGCCTTCTTGTCCTTTTTTATGCTTTTCTCTCTCCCTTAAGCTCTCACCCTCTCTTTCGGCTTTGTTTGTGTCTGTTTGAGCCATTTACATTAGCTTTCCTCCTCTGTTTTGCATTTGCTAACTTGTTGCTCTCCTCCTCTGTTCTGTCTTTTGGCCTTCTGAGTTCTGAGTATGGCAAATGTTATGGGGTTTTTTTTTTTTAAATTTGCTGGGCAAGGCAGCTGGGCTAAAGGTTAGAAATGTTATGTTTTTTTTTTAATTTGTAATAGTCTAATTTTGCCTTTTTAGTCAATGGCAGTGCCCACTGCCAGACAGTTTGTGTGTGGATGTGCTATTGTTTGTCTTTTTTTGGGGGGGTGAAATGCAATTAGTGGTTAGTGCCTCACTAACTATTTGCCTGATTGCTGTGGAATTTTAGTTTGAGAGTTAAAACGCTGAGCTAAATGGATGATTCATGACTATGCTTATTTCTTTGTTTCTAAACTTCTACTAAGTTCATTTTTACTTTTTATAACACTGTCATGCTAAATTACCATCTTGTGGACTATTTGTGATACTTTTGGTACTTAGATTGATGTACGATTGTTGTTTGAAGTCACTTTTACTCAATTATCATAAATAAGTCCTGAAAACTGTTTTCAAACCTTTTTTAGCTTAAAAAAGGCTCATGTCCTTGAGGCACGCGCCTTCGCCTCGCGTCTCGCACCTTACACGTCCAAACCCTTTGTACCTCACCCCTCGGGACCCTTTGTGCCTCAGTGAGCCTTGCGCTTTATCAAACTAAGCTCACTAGTGAGGGTCATCAACCAAGTCGGCCTAATACTGACCCTAGGTCAAGGACTAGGTCCTTCTTGGTCACTATTGACTTTGGACCTTGAAGAAGGTCCAAGGAGGGTTAGAAAAGTTGGTTAGAACCAAAATAGCCCTAAACGAGCAGTTAACCACTTAATCCTTCCAAAACCAACTCATTAGCTCATTTTTAGTTTCTAGGCAGAATATTTTGCTTCGCTTTTAGCTCAGTTTTTACTAAGAAAATGAGCTCTAATTTCTCTAAGTTATACATGGATGGAAATCCCCGGATGTCCATTTTCTAATAAGTCTTGAATCACCCTTAAATTCCAAGAAATGAGAAAGTTGTAGGCTAAACACCGAGCAAGGGTCAGTCTAGGACTAGAAAGTGCATAGTTCTAATTATGGGCTTAATTAAGAAGGTTAAGACTATAATTTTGAGGATTAATTAGCATAAAATGATTCTTCACACACAACCAAAGAGTAAACAAGTGGCAGCACCTCATTTGGAGTAGTAGAGCCTACTCATGGTTCTTTAGAAAATGGGAGATGAATTCTGGAAAATACAGTTCAGTGTGGTTGTAATTATCTTAAGCATCTTGGCTTAATTTCCTAAGATATTTTGTAAGCCTCCTATTGGTCCATTTTCCCCACTAATGCATAGCTAATTCCCCCTCTCATTGGGTATTTATGAACCCAATTACCTCCATAGAAAATCAGATTAAATGAATGATATGAGAGCTTGAAGTTTGGTTTTCCTCAAAATCTCAAAATCTTTATCTCTTTTAGTGGGGCGGTGATTTGAGTCTTTCCTTTAATCTAATCCTTGGTGCTAAGGGTTTAGAGGGTTAGAGGGTGGGATGGATTATCTTCTTGTTACTTATTTCAAGTGTTGAATGTTTTCCATTAGAAGTCTTCTCTAATTACTTGGGAACACACTCTCTCCCTATCTCTTTTGGTTCATCTTGGGGGTGATTAATCTTTAACCTCCATTGGGCTCACTTACAACCATTTCAAGCCTTTATTTGGTTAAATGGAAGCCTCCATGCATAATAGAGTAAAAGAAGGATAAGGAGGATGAAGTGGGAATTATTGTTTTTCTTATTGACTCTTCTCCACTCTTGATTTTCTTCGTGTCCCAAATGAGGTGTAAGGAGGAGTAAGAAGGGACTCAGAAAACTACTTATATGTGATTTTACATTATTGCTCTTATAATCCTAATAGATATATGTGCACTTTAGAGAATTTCCAATGGGAGTTTCATAATTTGGAACTCCACCTTACCATATTCGCAAAAATTCTATTATTTAAAACTTATATTCGTTCACTTCTCCAACCTATAGAACTCTAATTTAGATCACCTAATAAAATATTTATCATAATACCACAACATGACATATAATTTTTTTTACCACTTAAATAATAATTTTAAAGAAGAAAAAAAAGAAAATTGAAAAACCCACAAAATGACAAAGAAGGAACGTGGCACAGAACAGTAGCCAGTTCTGGATCGCGTGCCAAGCCAAGAAAAATGTTGGTTGGGAAAGAAAATGTGGAATGATGGGGCTCGCACGTAGTGTGCCCTGTTCAGAATACTCGTAAAAAAAGTCAAGGATATATATGTCATTTACTCTTATTTATTCTCCTATTCTTTAAAAATCAAAGAAAAACAATTTACTCTTATTTACTCTTGCTGCTTTTTACTTTTATTTACTTTTATTTCTCTAAATCCCATCCCCTCCCTCCCTCCAAAATCGATTTTTGGAGGATGATTTATTCCTAGATCTTGTAAAACTAAGTTGAACTGAACGACTCAAACTGAACGACTCCAAACCAGACCCAAACCTACATCCGAAAGAGCTGAATTGATCTCAACCCGAAACCCGAAATTGAACCAATCCAAAACCGAACCGACTTAAAACTTTATTGACTAGATTTGACCTGAAACACGAAATTTCCTGAACTAAATCTGAACTGACTTGAAATCTTATTGATCTAATATAGACTCGAACCCAAAATGACCGATACCAATTAGAACCTAAATTGGTTCATACTCGAACCTATCCAATCCGATACAAATGACCTGAATACAAGTTTCCCGAACTCTATTCAAACCCGATCCAATTCAAACTTAAAGTGGTAAGTAATGATACTAGCTACACACAACTTCACTTTATATATAGGATGCGAAGGGCGAAAGTAGATGACAAAACCTTACTTTGAACAAATGAAATATTGCATTTGTAATATAGAAGGAAATGACTTAATAAAAATTTGACTTATTTGAGTAACAAAATTGGAATACAGAATCCAACAATTAAAGTTATTCTATGGTTTATGTTGATTAGACACAACTTTTCAATCTTTTTAAAAAAAAAATCCTTGATTTGATGGTTAGGCAGAGAGGGGGTTTATAACACTATTTGTTCGTCTACTTGATTACCTTCTTGTGTGATACATTGGCAATAACCCAATTGAAACTAAAGCTTAGATGAATTAGAAGGTAACCCGGCCCATGTCTTATTCGGTCCGGTCTACGGTCCATGACTTCTCTCTTATTCAGTTCTTGGTCCGGTCTGGGTTTGGACCGATGAACACCCCTAAGAAGGTTTGCCAAACTAATATGCTTTTTTTTGTGCAAGATTAAAAACTGAGCCATTTAAAATATAATCTTGGATGAATTAGAAGGAGAGTAAAAATTACCTAATCTAAATTCATGGTCATATAACCTCTTTATAATTTATCCAAAGTTCTACAACTTGTGTGGTCGTTCAAGATATAAAGCACATACCACATATGAACTGACCCAATTGAAATATAAGCCAACTTGAAAGTAACCTGATCTGATTTCTACTTGACCCAAAATTGACCTGAAGTCATAATGGAAACCCACCTGAACTGACTTTGATCCAAAC
>NCQT01091926.1:39178-50147 GCA_002740465.1 Stenocereus thurberi | reverse complement strand
TCATTGCTAGGTTCCTTAAAGGTTTAAACTCTGCAATTCTAAAAAAGATTGAACTTTAGCCTTTTCTGGACCTTTGCAGATGCCTGCAAGCTAGCTGTTAAGGTCAAGAAGCAGCTCAAATGCAGAAGGACTTACTCAACTGCACTAGCAAAACCCTTAGCTCTAGTCAAGCCTTCTAATTCATTTAGATCGAATCCTCTTTCTGTAGAAGGCAAGGACAAGGGGAAAGGAAACAAAGTTTCTAAGAAAGCTCCTAAAAGCCAAAAGAAGGGTTTCAAGTGTTATGACTATGCCGATTTCCAAGCATACTGTCCTAATAGAAGGGTTCTGAACGTTGTAGAAAGGAAGACCGGGACCAGACGGTGGTAGATAAGGATGAAGATGAGTCAGATGAAGAGGCAGAGACCTCCTGCCTACCACTTGAGAAAGGTGAAATGCTCATGATCAAGAGGGTATTTCACGCCACTGAAGTCCCACCAGAAGCTCGTCAAAAGGAGCAAATCTTTCACCGTAGATGCAATATAGCTCACAATACTCGGATCCTCATCATAGATGGAGGAAGCTATATAAATGTAGCCTCCATTTAGATGGTCAGTAAGCTTAGTTTGGCCACCATTGAGTACCTCAGGCCATATACCTTACAGTGGCTCAAAAAGAGGAATGAGGTACCAGTCTCTAAATGAACCTTCCTTGCCTGCTCCATTGGCCAATATAAGGATGATGACATGTGTGATGTACTCGTGTAGATGCTTATCATCTACTTGTTGGTAGGCCTTGGTAGCACGATAGAGATGTTGCTCATCATAGTCAATGCAACACATACTCCCTTAAATTAAAAGGCAAAAAGATGACCTTGACCCCTTTATATCACAACCAAACACACAAAAATGAAATAGGGAGGGAAAAACACAAGAAGAGTGCCTCGCTTGTTAATGGGGGAAGAGTAGAGATGGCTATTTCAAAGGGGAAACCTATATCTGCTGTTCTTATGATGGAATCTAGCCCAAGTTCAGATCCTACAACCTTTTTACCCCTTAGTTCAGCCCTCACTACTAAAATTTGAGGATGTCTTTCCTCAAGACCTATGCCCAGGCCTCCCTCCCAAAAGGGGAACTGAGCACCCAATAGACTTAATTCCTAGAGGCCCTCTACCCAACAAACTTGCATACTGATGTAACCCCAATGAAACTAAAGAGTTACAAAGGCAGGTTCAAGAATTGTTTGACAGGGGTTATGTGAGGGAGAGCATGAGTCCTTGCTTAGTTCCAGCTCTTTTAGTGCCTAAGAAAGATGGCAAGTGGTGAATGTGTGTGTATTGTGGGGGCATCAACAACATTATAGTCACGTATAGGTACCGTATTCCTTGACTTGATGACATGTTGGATGAGATTTATGGTTCCTAAATCTTCTCCAAGATTGATTTAAGGAGGGGTTATCACCAGATCAGAATGATAGATGGAGATGAGTGAAATACGGCCTTCAAAACCAAGTAAGAGCTTTACGAATGGCTTATTGTACCATTTGGGCTGTCTAATGCTCCCAACACCTTCATGAGGCTGATGAATGAGGTGCTCCGGATGTACATTGGTTTGTTTGTAGTGGTATACTTTGATGATGTCCTTGTGCACAACAAGACAGAGAAAGACCATGTTCGGCATTTGAAGCAGGTCTTTTCCACACTTATGGCACGGAAGCTCTATGGAAAGTTTGAAAAGTGTGAGTTCTTTGTTCCAAGGGTTGTTTTCCTTGGATTTGTGGTCTGTCGTTATGGAATTCAAGTAGATGGGACCAAGGTGGAGGCATTCAGATGACGGCCAGTCTGCAATTCAGTTGCAATAACAAGAAGTTCTCATGGTCTAACTTCTTTCTACAGAAGGTTTATCAAAGATTTTGGCTCAATAATGGCTCCAATAATAGAATGTATAAAGCAGGCAAGCCCCATTTGGCCTCGAGCATCTCTGAAGGCCCTTAAGACCATCAAATAGAGCTTTATGAGGCACCTATTCTAGCATTGCGTAATTTTGAGAAATTCTTTGAAGTGGAGTGTGATGCTAGAGGAGTGGGCATTGGGGCTGTTCTGACTCAACTCAAAAAACCCTTAGCCTATTTCATTGAGATACTAGCAGTCCCAAGCTCAATTATTTAACATATGACGAGGAATTCTATACAATAGCGAGAGCCTTGAGTCACTGGAGTCATTGTCTCAAACCTAAGGTCGTTGTCGTTCACTTTGATCATTAGGCTTTGACGTTTTTCAGTGATCATCCTAAACTCAATGCCAGGCATGCCAAGTGGGTTGAGTTTCTGCAAGCGTTTACTTTCTCCACCAATTATAAGAAGTGCACTGAAAATGTGGTAGCTGATGCCCTTTCTAGGAGGTATGCTTTAATCTCCATTTTGGTAGCAATGCTCTTGGGTTTACAAGCCATGCAACCCCATTTCCCTGAAGATCCAGCATTTTAAGACTTAGTGAAGAGCACTCCAACTTAAGGTCCCTGCTTGATGCAAGAGGGATTTCTGTTTAAAAAGTGTAGATTATGTGTTCCAGCCTATCGCTTGAGGGAGTTACTGGTCATAGAGGATCCCTTGCTAGCCACTTTGGTTTAAGCAAGAGCCTAGAGATCCTTATAGAGCACTTCTTTTAGCCTAAAAGGGGAGAAGATGTCCATAGGGTTGTGTCAATATGCTCTATCTACCATAAAGCCAAAAATCAGATCCATCCAGTCTTTTACACCCCACTTCTAATGCCTTTTAGGCCTTAGGAGGATGTGAGCATGGATTTCATAGTAGCCTTACTAGAAACTCAGAGGCGTAAGGATTTGGTAATGTTTATTATTTATAGGTTTTCAAAGATGCCTCACCTTATCGCCTATCACAACGTTGATGATGCATACCATGCTACTGACTAGTACTTCAAGGAGATAATCAGGCTACATGGCACATCAAGGACCACTGTAAGTGATAGAGACACCAAGTTTTTGTCTAACTTTTTGAGAAGTCTTTGGCATCTGCTAGGAACTAAGCTACTTTACAGCACAACCTGCCATTCCCAGGCTGATGTCCAAACTGAAGTTACAAATAAGAGCTTATCCACCCTCCTTAGCACTTTAGTCCAAAAAAACCTAAAAGAGTGGGATCTCAAGCTTCCGCACGTTGAGTTTGCATGCAATAGAACACCTCCTAGGGCTACTAGGTGTTCTCCATTTGAGGAATTGTATAGGACCAACACCCTTACTCCCATTGATCTTATTGCACTGCCTACTAATTGCAAACTCAGTTTTGAAGCTGAAAAGAGGTCAAAGGAAATGAAGAAGATATATGAACAGATTAGATCTCATATGGAGAAGGTTTGAAGAATATAAGGACGAGACCAACAAGATTACAAAGAGTGTTAAGTACCAACCTGGACATCTTGTCTGGTTACAGCTTAGGAAAGAAAGGTTTCCTACCCGGAGGAAAAGCGAGCTGATGGCAAAAGGAGATGAACCTTTCATAGTCCTAGCCAAGGTGGGGACCAATGCATAGAAACTGCTGTCTCTGCTGCCTTTAGTGTTGGAGACCTTAGTCTCTATATGGAGGGTGACATTAATTATATGGATTTAAGGGAAAATCCTTTCAAAGGAGGGAAGGATGATGCAGATCAGGCTTTAGTCCAAGACCCTCAGCCAGAGTATAGGAAGGCCTTACTCAATGGTTATCTCGATGGTTAGTTTTATGAGGGAAAGCAATGTAATTTTGAGGCTTCCTTAGGGAGGCCCTTAGTTTATTGGATATCCTAAGTACTATCTCAAGCAATGGGAGTCATTTTGAGGCTAGCCAGTAGCCTTAGTTCAGTTTAATTTAAGTTAAGATCATCTACAGTTCAGTGCAATTTTGAGTGCTCCAACAAGTCATTGGTGAGTCCATCTGAGTGAAGGAAATTCAATCCTTTTTGGATTGTGATCTAGCTCATCTTTGAGCACTTAATTCAGCTATTAAATGACAAAGGTTGCTTGGCTTTCACTTAAATAACTAGTATTTCAGTCCAGCATCAATAGCAAACCTACTCTAGCAATAGCAGTTTCAAGGGGGTTATTTTGCCTCTAGCTTAGCAACTCATTTTGGCATGCTTAAGGACTAGAAAATATGGCTAAATATTTATCACTAAAGGTCCTAAAGTGGTGGCATCAGATCATCCAGCATCTGCCTTTAACCAGCTCAAATACATCAGAAATACCCTTTGATCCAATAGATTTCTGGGTGTTATACTTTGCTATCCAGCTTGCCCAAACTCAATGTAAGCAGTTGTAAGTCACCTCCAAAGTCATCAGTAGTAGTCCTTGGGGGGGGGGTTTAGCCCGACACCTTGGTAATAGAGATTAGCAAGGGCATTATGTGTCAAAGATCAAGGGTTAGCTGCTATTTTTAGGCTGATTGTTTCAAAACAGTTTTGGTTGTTTTTAGTCCTTGGTATCTTCTATGTTAGCCCTTGATCTTGGATACAAAGGCTGAGTCTAAAGGTCTTGTTTTTCATTACAAGCATGAGATGATTATAGATGAAAGAGTTCAGTTGCTAGTTCAAGCAAACTCTCTCAAATCTATATAAACTATATCCTGTTTTGTGGCATTTAGCGAATGGGTTTTATATTTGTTCTTCGGGTGCCTTAGCTTTAGGAAGATTATGGTGAACTCCTTCAGTCTTCATTAGTGGTTTCAACCTTTATTCTAGGACAAATCCTTCCATGTTGAGTTATTAGGTTTGGTTCATTCCAAGGTTACTGATTCAACATACATCATCTAGTATCAGAGCCCAACCTTAATTCTTAGTGAGTTTTCTTCTACTTGCTGCTCTTATTACTTCAGTTATAGTTCACGTCTTCTACCTACACTCTAAAAGTTGCTGTTTAGCCATAAAAGGACCCTGCACACCAAACACAATCTAGTCACAAAGCACCTAGCTCTACAGACAGCCACAGCAGAACGCTTTGTCCCACCTTGAACATTATGGCATGGTGGGACGCTACATCTCCCCCTTCTCAAAACTTGTTAGGGTTCCTAAGGGGCTTTCCCTAGAATAGGCTCCTACACTTAGAAGGGACGGGGTTGTCCTAGAAATGTAAGAAAACATGGGGGCTCTTACTGCTTAGGTACAACAACTTATGAATTAACGTAGACCTAGGGATAGAGAACCACGGCAGGGCCCTCCTATTAGTTATAATCCTTCCCTTGATTTCACTATGACTATAATTCTTCTAATGGCGATATTAGGCCCAGGAGAAGGAGAGTGCGTAGAAACGATCTTAAGGATTTCAAATAGGCCTTCAAGCTATGGAGAGAATTGAAGATTACCTTAAGCGGGTGCAAGCTATAGAGAGAATTATAGACATCAAGGGATATTCCATGAAAAATGCCTTCAAGCTCGCTATTTTAAAGCTAAAACAGTATGCATCTCTTTGGTATACAAACTTGAAATGAACCAGAGCAGAGCTTTGGAAGGAAAATCTAAGATTGAAACCTAGGTTAAGCTAAAGAAGTACATGGATAAGAGGTTTCTGCCATCCACCTATAAGCAGAAAGTTTACCTTAGAGTGACTTCTCTTCAGCAAGAAAGCATGAATGTTGAGGAATACATCAGAGAATTTGAGTAGTTCCTAATTAGGTAGTTCCTAATTAGATGTGTCTTGATGGAGGAGCATGAGCAGATCATTGCGAGATTCCTCAAAGGTTTAAACTCTACAATTCTGAAAAAGATTGAACTTCAGCTTTTCTGGACATTTGAAGATACCTGCAAGCTGGCTGTTAAGGTCGAGAAGTAGTGGAGGGACTTATTCAACTGCTCTAGCAAAACCCTTAGCTCTAGTAAAGCCTTTCAATTCATTCCGATCAGATCCTCCATCTACAGAAGACAAGGACAAGGGAAAAGGAAACAAAGTTGCCAAGAAAGCTCCTAAAAGCCAAAAGAAGTGTTTCAAGTGTCATGACTATGGCGATTTTCAAGCATACTGTCCTGACATAAGGCTTCTAACCATCATAGAAATGGAAGAGTTGGATCAGACGATGGTAAAAAAGGATAAAGAAGGGTCAAACAAGGAAGTAGAAACCTCCTACCTACCACTTAAGGAAGGTGAAATGCTTATGATCAAGAGGGTACTTCATACCACTAAAGTCCCACCAGAAGCTCGTCGAAGGGAGCAAATCTTTCACCCTAGATGCAAGGTAGCTCACAAAACTTGTAACCTCATCATCGATGGAGGATGCTGTACAAATATAGCCTCCATTGAGATGGTCAGTAAGCTTAGTTTGGCCACCGTTGAGTATCCCAGGCCTTATAGCTTGGAGTGGCTCAAAAAGAGGAATGAGGTAACAGTCTCTGAATGAACCTTCATTGCCTTCTCCATTGGCTAATATAAGGATGAGGGGATGTGTGATGTACTCCTATGGATGCTTATCATCTACTTCTTGGTAGGCCTTGGCCGCACGATAGAGATGTTGCTCATCATAGTCAATCCAACACATATTCCTTTAAATTAAAAGGTAAAAAGATGACCTTGACCCCTTTAGATCACAACCAAACACACAAAAATGAAATAGGGAGGGAAAAACACAAGGAGGGTGCCTTGCTTGTCAATGGGGGAAGAGTGGAGAGGGCTATTTCCAAGGCAAAACCTATATTTGCTGTTCTTATGATGGAATCTACCCCATGTTCAGATCCTACAACCTTTTACCCCTTAGTTTAGCTCTCACTACAAGAATTCGAGGATGTCTTTTCTTAAGACCTATGCTCAGGCCTCCCTCCCAAAAGGGGAACTGAGCACTTGATAGACGTAATTCCTAGAGGCCCTCTGCCCAACAAATCTGCATACTGGATGCAAACCCAATGAAACTAAAGAGGTACAAAGGCAGGTCGAAGAATTGATTGACAGGGGTTATGTGAGGGAGAGCATGAGTGCTTGCTCAGTTCGAGCTCTTTTAGTGCCTAATAAACATGGCAATTGGAGAATGTGTGTGTATAGTAGGGGCATCAACAACATCACAGTCAAGTGTAGGCACCTTAATCCTAGACTTGATGACATGTTGATTGAGATTTATAGTTCGTAAATCTTCTCCAAGATTGATTTAAGGAGGGGTTATCACTAGATCAGAATGAGAGAGGGAGATAAGTGGAAGACTGCCTTCAAAACAAAGTAAGAGCTTTACGAATGGCTTGTTATGCCATTTGGGCTGTCTAATGCTCCCAGGACCTTCATGAGGCTGATGAATAAGGAGCTCAGGACCTACATTGGTTTGCTTCTAGTGGTATACTTTAATGATGTCTTTGTGTACAACAAGACTGAGCAAGACCTTGTTCAGCATTGGAAGTAGGTCTTGTCCACACTTTTGGCACATAAGCTCTATGGGAAGCTTGAAAAGTGTGAGTTCTTTGTTCCAAGGGTTGTTTTCCTTGGATATGTGGTCTTTTGTGATGGAATTCAAGCAGATGGGACCCAGGTAGAGGCATTCAGATCATGGATACTATCCAATTTAGTTACATCAGCAAGAAGTTTTCATGGCCTAGCTTCTTTCTACCGAAGGTTTATCAAAGATTTTAGCTCAATCCTGGCTCTAATCACAGAATGTATAAAGCAGGGAAGCTTCACTTGGCCTCCAGCAGCTCTAAAGGGCTTTAAGACCATCAAATGGAGGCTTTATGAGGCACCTGCTCTGGCATTGCCTAATTTTGAGAAACTCTTTGAAGTGGAGTGTGATGCCAGAGGATTGGGCATTGGGGCTGTTCTGACTCAACTCACCCTTAGATTATTTCAGTGAGACAGTAGTAGTCCCAAGCTCAATTATTCAACATATAACAAGGAATTCTATGCAATAGTGAGAGCCTTGAGTCACTAGAGTCATTATCTCAAACCTAAGGCCTTTGTCATTCACTTTGATCATTAGGCTTCGAAGTTCCTTAATGGTCATCCTAAACTCAATGCCAAGCATGCCAAGTTGGTTGAGTTTCTACAAGCCTTTAATTTCTTCACCAATTATAAGAAGGGCGCTGAAAACGTGGTAGGTAATGCCCTTTCAAGGAGGTATGCTTTGATCTCAGTTTTGGTAGCAAAGCTCTTGGGTTTACAGGCTATGCAAGCCTATTACCCTGAAGATCCAACGTTTTAAGACTTGGCGAAGAGCACTCCAGCTCAAGGTCCCTGCTTGATGCAAGAGGGATTTCCGTTTAAAGGGAGTAGATTGTGTGTTCCAGCTTGTCACTTGAGGGACTTATTGGTTAAGGAAGCCTATGAAGGGTCCCTTACTGGCCACTTTGGTCTGAACAAGAGCCTAGAGATCCTCAGGGAGCACCTGTTTTGGCCTAAAATGGGAGACGATGTTCATAGGGTTGTGTCAATATGCTCTATCTGCCACAAAGCCAAAAGTTAGATCCATCAAGTCCTTTTCACCCCACTTCCAATTCTTTTAAGCCCTTAGGAGGATTTAAGCATGGATTTCATAGTGGCCTTACTAGGAACTCAGAGGGGTAAGGATTTAGTAATGTTTGTTGTTGACAGGTTT
This sequence comes from Stenocereus thurberi, assembly GCA_002740465.1. Taxonomy (NCBI): domain Eukaryota; kingdom Viridiplantae; phylum Streptophyta; class Magnoliopsida; order Caryophyllales; family Cactaceae; genus Stenocereus; species Stenocereus thurberi. The sequence goes on along the minus strand of NCQT01091926.1, from coordinate 41,621 downwards.
TCAAAGATGCCTCACCTTGTAGCCTGCCACAAAGCTGATGATGCTTCCCATGCTGCTGACTAGTACTTCAAGGAGATAATCAGGCTACATGGCACACGAAGGACCACTGTGAGTGATAGAGACACCAAGTTTTTGTCTAACTTTTCGGGAAGTCTTTGGCATCTGCTACGAAGCAAGCTACTGTATAGCTCGACCTTCCATTCCCAGGCTGATGTCACCATATCTAAGTGGCACAGCTTTGTAATTGATATAAATGTATTTGGGTTTTTGAGGCATCCATGGCAACTGAGCATAACAAACTCTTGCTATAATGTATTCGGCCTCTGCGGTTGACAAGTTACTGAATTATGTTTCTTATGGTGCCATGAAAGAAGTTACTGCCCATAAATTGACAAGCTCCTTATGTGCTTTCTTTGTCAACTTTGCAAGCTACATATTTAGCATCAAAGTACCCTATCATTTCAAGGTTATATCCTTTTTGAAACTAGAGCTCTATAGCCGAGGTCCATGGTAAGTATATGAGGATCTTTTTCATTGCATTGATGTGAGATTTTTTCACTCTAACCGAAACCTAGAGCATAGGGGTGCACTAAGCATTATTTCTAGTGTGACTATTGTCATGTGTAGTAGTAATCCAATCATGCATTTTACATTTTCTTATGGGTTGCATTTCCACTTTTATCCTCAAGCTTGCAGGTGATTGACATTGGTGTTTAATTTGCTTGTTGTTTTTTATACTGAAATTCTTGAGTAACTCCTTGATATACTTCGTTTGTTTTATGAAGATCCCCTCACATTTTTTGATTTTTAATCCAAGAAAGAAGTTTCATTCTCCTACTAGACAATCTCAAATTCTTTGCTTATACGATTAGACAATTCCTCACATAGCTCGTAGTTACTGCCTACAAAAATAATCATCAACATAGATTTGTAGAAGCCAGAAATCCTTAGCTTTTTTTATGAACAGGGTATTGTCAATTTCACCTCTTTTAAATCCATGACTTTATAAGAATTTGCTTAGTCTTTCAAACCAAGCTCTATTAGGTAGCTTAAGAGCAGTGAAAGTTTTGTGTAATTTGTATACATGATTATGCTTTTCTGAGTATTCAAAACAGAGAGGTTGCTCAACATACACCTCCACTGTGGATATTACATATTATATTTTCAATTGGGTGGGCTCATTTGTAATTGAATGCTTTCTTTGGTTCTAACATTTCTTCCCTTAGAGTTACTGGAGAGTTAAAGACTTTGGCTTCATAATCCTACTTTAGTCATTGGCTTTCACTCAAGTGCTTATGAGCCATAAGATGTAGTTTCACATCTTCATAGTCATCAGTGCTCCTGCTTAGCTGAAGTTCTTGAAGAAAAGGATGAGCTAATATGTCCATGGTTTTCATCAAAGGCAATGTGAACACTTTGTTTAATAACTTTAGTGATCTTATTGTAAAGTCCTTACCCTATAAATATACCTTATTCACTACTGGCATCAAACTTGTCAAGATTATTGTACCATTGTTATGACGGTAACATTTGTTTTTAAACAAGTTAACATAAGGTACATTACATGTATTTCCCTCAAATAGCTCATAAGTAATTTGCTTTACATGAGTGTAATTATGTATCTGTTGAGGATATAGTTGGTTGTGTTAACAACCTTTGTAAAAATTACTTAGCAAGATTATTATCATAAATCATGGCTCTTGTTATGTCTTTAAAAATGCTATTTTTCCTTTCACTCACTCCATTTTATAGGATTTCTTAAACTAAGATGTTGTGATTTATCCTACGCGTAATGGGCTGACCCTAAATCATGTGTATTTATTTAATTAAGTCATGATTGTTATTATTCTCCCATTTAAATGTTGCATTCAAACATCCTAATTGGAAAATTTTCATTTGGGCCTCGCTTTACAATTCAAGTTTTTATTCTTGTGAAAGTTCTGTTGAATCGATAGCCGGCCCTGATAAATGTGTTTTAAAAGAAGAAATTATTTTTAATAACGACTCAAAAAAAAAAAGAAGATCTCGAGCTATGGAAAAATTTAATTGCATGTAGTGCAATTTTCTTTAGGCATAAATTCATTTAAGGCTAAATTCTTCGCCCAACAAGCTCCCAACCACTTGTTTAGGTAATTACCATCAATTAAGCTTAATTGTCATTAATACAAAGGGGCTTTTTTTTGGTTAAAAACTCAGCCAAGTATTAGCTAAGTCATTCTCCACCAAGCAAAACTAACAAAATATCGAGACTTGGTCTCTCCCTCTCCACCACCCTACATGGCCACCCTCCTTCTGCTGCTATTTTTCTTGATTTCTAGCCACCTATCGCCAATTTCTGGCTACCAAGCAGCCACCAACCCCACCACAAGCCCCGCCAGTCATCCCCTACACCTCACACCACATACATCTCTTGCTTCCAAGCATCAAAGTGAGTAACCCCAAC
>NCQT01091926.1:16535-27802 GCA_002740465.1 Stenocereus thurberi | reverse complement strand
AACCTTCGTGAGTATTGTAGCTGTATCACCTTGAAGGAAGAAGTAGAGGACTTAACTAACCCTGAGGATATTCCAATGGAAGAGGGTAGAGAAATAATTATAGCTGGAAGTAAGGAGAGAAAAAATGGTGGCAAGATTACCACATTGGTAGAGAATGACGCTATAGAGATCCCCATTGTTTTTTCACCTAAGCTCCGTAACCAAGGTAGTTTTTCTATCCCTTGGATTGTGGGAAAGGTGGAAATCGAAAAAGCTTTATGTGATCTAGGTGCAAGCGTCAGTATAATGCCATATTCTTTGTTTCATAAGCTTTCCCTAAGGCCATTAGTAGCAGCACCCTTTTCACTACAGTTAGCTAACGGCTCTATGACACAACACATAGGTAGATTGGATAATTTGCCAGTCAATATAGGAGATATTTGAGTGTTAGAGGACTTTATCATAGTTGGTATGCCCGAGACTAATGATGCGCAAATTATCCTAGCTCGGTCCATTTTTGCTACAGCTGGTTGCCACATTAATGTAAGAAAGGGACGGATTACATTTGAGGTGAAAGGACATTATGCTACCTTTTGTCATATGAAAGAAGACGTGGTTTCTCCTAGTTCTTCATTATTATATGCATTACCTCTTTCCCCTGAGATTAACATGGAGGATGTCTTGAATTATGAAAATCCTTCTAATTCTGACTGGATTTCTTATGACAACCCTGAATAAAGGTATATTAAGGTGGAGTTTGCTGCTCCTATGCCACCTGACACACCCAAGGTTGAGGTCTCTGTTCCTAATGAGTCTTCTATAAGCAACTATTGCAAGTTTGCACAAGCAATTCTCTCTATGCTTCCTATGGAAGGATTTGATACAGATGTTGATTTGGGGGTTGAACAAGTTAATGGTAACCCGCCTGATAGGCTACGAGTGCGCTTTGTTTTGTGCGCAGATAATCCATTATGGCACCATGTCATGAAAATGAGGGACCTTCAACTAGAACTTTTAAGATGGTATCTTCAATCAAAGCAGTTTAACTTTATGGTCCATGATAAAACCAATGTCCATACACTTACAGATCCTGACCAATCATAAAAGAAGGGTCAAGCTCTTGACCTTAAAAGAGTGCTTCTTAGGAGGCAACCCAAGCTCTTTTTCCTTTTTCTTTCCTTAGCTTTTGTTTTTACTATTTTTGTTGTTTGTGGAAAAAAAAGAAAAAGTAATAGAAGAAAAAAAAAACTATGAATGAAATGTCTGGCACCACGGCCAGAGCCCCAGAATTACGGCCGTGGGGTGTCAACCCAAAAAAGAAGAAGAAGAAAAAAAAGAAGCTATGTTAGCAGACACCACAGTTTGACCATGGTGAATCCCACGGTCCGTGGTGTACTACTATAGTCCACGGTGTAAGTTTTTGACTGCGATGACCACTTAGTTCTCTCATAATTCATCTTTAACCTCGAGTCTCTCTCTCTCTACCTCTATTTCCTTTCTGTCTAAACCCTCCACAGCTAATACCTTCAATCTTCCCTCATTTCTTCTCCATTTTCACTCATTTTCACCCAAAATCATCCTCCTTCACTCAATCTTTTTATGTCCCCATAAATTTCATCTCTTTTCTTCTTCTTCTTCTTCTTCAAACTCATCTCACTTCACTCATCCACCACACCTATCCTTTTCCCTCTCTTATTTTTCTTCTTTAAATTTTTCTATTTAGTTTTTTGTTTTGGTTTTTGCAGCAATGGCACCAACTAATAGACAAAGGAGCACCAAGGACGTTAGTTCTTCAAGTTAAGCACCACCTTAACCTCAAAGGATATCCCAAACCTCTGCCAATGCACGTGCTAGAGGTAACATTCCTCACCCTCTTGGTTTAACACTTGCCGATCGTGTTACTAGATATAATTGCTTCAATGAACGCATGGTTGTAGCAACTAGATATTATGATGATGAGCTGTTAGCTCGGTTAGGAATGTTGGATGACATTCGATGGTTGTTTGCATGAGGTGGTATGGGATACTTTTTAGAAATCAACAAGCATACATATCGGGACTTAACCCTAAAATTCCTAAGTACACTCCATATCAAGGTCACTAGATGGCCTCAATGTCAAGCCAGGTACATATCGTTTTATTTGCAAGGACAATTATATGAACTAAACATAGGTACCTTTAATAGATCTTCGGTTTTTCACCTAGTATGGATTTACCGAATTGCCAAGTCCCCCGTGAATTCAACTCGAATGCATTCTGCGGTGAACTTTCAGGAAGTGTTAAGTATAACACTAGTTCATTGAAGTATACACATATTAGAAACCCTTGCATTAGAGTATCTCAGCGTATCTTGGCTTTTTCCCTTTTTGCTCGGGACGCTGGATATCCCAAGATTGTCTAAGTTGTACTTATTATCCTGTTCGCTTAATGGTGTCCAACTTGACCCAGGTTACTTTTTAGCTAGGTAGCTGTATAGTGCTGCTGTTAACACTAAAGGTAGGATAGTTATTGTTGGTATTGTGACTACTATTGCTAGATTTTTGGGTGTTGAACCCAATCCTGAAGATAGAGTTTCCGGTTCCGAGCGGCTTAATCAAGTTACTTTTGAAATTATAAACTTTTGTAAAGTTGAGGCTTGGCGTTTATGTTGGATTTACCCTGGGGACCATCTTTTGCCACTTCCCAATGTTGATCGTGCCACCTTACTTCACCGGGCTAACCTTTATTAGATACCTGGTGAAGACGTGGTTGTTCAACCCACACCCTATCATCCAGCTTGCATTCTAGTAAACCTGGATCTTGTTCTTCCTCTCAACCATCCTCTCCTGACTGTACTGACCTCCAAGACACCCTTAAATCCACTAAAGAGGAGTAAGTTTCCCTACGAGCATTTGTTGCTCTTGAAAACGCCGTTCTCTGGGACTTTGTCCAAGAGCGCTACGATGAGCTTCATGGGATGCTTGTTACCCAGACACAGTATTTCCAGGACTGTGGGGCATGTCTAGAGACCTGGTGGGATAGGTGTATCTCTTATGGCCAATCACCCCATCCTCTACCACCACCTTCTTTCTAATTGCTCTGTGCTACCTCCTTCCCTTTTCTACTATATGCCCACATTGAGGGCAATGTGTGATTCAAGATTGGGGGAGTTAGTCATTATATTTTGCGTCTGATGCCTGATTTGGTTTGGTGTGCTTGTGCTTTGTATATGTTGTTAGTGATATTTTATGGAGTTTTTTCTTTAGGTTTTAGTTTTGTTTAGCAGTATTTTAGTAGTGTATTTAGTTTTCTTTTCATTATAGGTTGCATTTTAGTTTTTCTTTGATTAGTTTCTTCTCCATTTTAGTTTCCATTGTTATTAGGAGCATTCACAAAAAGTAATAAAAAAAAGAATTAAACAAAAAAAATCCTCCAATGATAATCCTTTTAGATTTGGTGGACTTCTTTGGTTTAGTTTGATCCTTTAATTTCCCCAAATTGCGCATAAAAATGTTTGAGAAAGAGTTTTCAAAATGAGTTCCATGTTTTGGCCACATGTCAGAGTTGATTACCCCATGAGTCTTTACATGAATTCTTGCATGTGTTTGCTGATGAGCTAATCATGACCTTGGTTGATATCCCGTAAGGCTTTGAGCTTTTAGAGGCTATTTATCAATTTAGTCTCATATTCTCTTTCATGTGTGACTCTTTCTTGGCGTCATTTCTCTAAAACTTGCTTTGATTCTCATTCAAGATCACATTTCACCTATGCATTTAGGCAATATGATTGAGGCATTTTTGTTTGATTTGTTAAACCCCACGCCTAAATAGCCACCTTTGTTGTGTATTGTATCCCTTGCTAGCCCCTTTGGGCCTATGTCCTATTTTCTGAATTTGGGCCTCTTCTCAAAGCCCATGGCCAAATACTTATCTTACCCTTAAGCCAAGACTAGAGGAGCATTTCATTCTTTTGCATCAAGTTTGATAGGGCACTAGTAAGGTGGATTGTTATATTTTAGTGAATTTTGGCTATTTGATGAAGGGATGTGAGATTTTGATAAATCCCTTGTTTCATTGTACAATGTTTGGGGAAAGGTTGGAATTTAAAGTTCGTTATGGATTTTCCCTCAGCTATCCTTTTTGTGAAAAAAAAATAAAAGCGTAAAAAAGAAAGAAATATGAAAAAAAATGGGGAAATAATAAAAAAATGAAAAAAATGAAAAAAACGAAAGAAACTGCTAGGCTTGTTGGGATTATAAGTTATTTGTAATTTTCGACTCTTTCTCTCTTCAATAGGGGTGTATTTTGTTGATAAATTGTAATGGTCGAAAAATGGTGTAGTATGATGCATTGGAATCATTTAGCTCTCAGTCTTTGGCTGCTAGCTCCTCATTTCCAAAATATTTGCTCCCCTCTTACCTTTACGCGTGGCCCTATTACAACCCTATGAAAGTCCATATGATTTTCGAGTGTGCTTGCATATTAATGATGGCGAATTTGAGGGTCTTGTCAAGCTTATAGTACATTTGAGTCCAAGGAATGAGAATTAAGAGAACCTTCATTATTATTAAACATATGAGTGATGAGAGCCACGTAACTATAGTGAGATTCTACCGGCCTTGCTAGCCTTATTTGCCTCATATGTTGAAATGACTGTATTTGATGATTTGGGGAGATTGATTCAAGTTTGACACTACGGTCTATCAAAAGGTTTTTGAAAGTTCTATTTATTAATGATGTTTGTATCTTTTTGGGCTACCTTTGGATCAGCTTCGCTGTTTGAATGTTACCTATGTCGACCCTGAGGAGATTGTGCATAGTTTTGTTCTTTTTTGCACTGCTTGAGGATAGGCAATGGTTTAAGCAAGGGGGAGTCTGATAACTGCTTATTGTATACATCATTTTAGGGCTATTTTGCTTCAGTTATATGAGAATTATCTGCTTAATATTATTATTTATACTCCTATTCTCTATTTATGCTTAGGTATGGCTGTTTGATATGTTTTATAGGATTTTAGGCCTTTTTACCCAGCATTTGACGCTTAATAGATGTCTTTTTACATCCCCTATGCACACCCATGTGATGCTACGCCCATGGAGCAAGAAAAGAGCAGGAGACCAGTTCTAGCCCAGTCCATGGTCAGATCATGGTGTCTGCCATGGTGCATATTGAGCTGAGAAACTGTTGCCTCTTCATCTTGCTTTAGCTGTGTGGCTGAAAATGTTTGAGCTCTCCTATAAAAGGGCTTTAGTCAGCATCAGAAGAAAAAGGCGTATGCATAGAGATATAGATAGAAAGCAAATCGTTCTCAAAATTTTGCTCTTTTTTGTTTAGATTTTTAGTTTGGTATTTGTATTGGTGAGAAATCTTAAGCTTGAGTGTTTGATCTTGAGGTGGTTTGAAGCCCTTGGTTGAAGGCTATTCTCAGTCAAGCCTCTGCTCAGATTTGCCAAAACATTAGTTAGTTGTTTAATCCTTAATCATGAACGAGTAGTTTTTATTTTGCCTAGGGATTTAGTAGCTCATGAAAGTATAGTTTGGTCATGCTTTAATCTAAAGAAATGTGCTCATTTTCATGATTGGTCTTATTTTACTCTATCAAGTGATTATCATATTGTGAGTAGATTTTCGGCCAAAATTTGCTTGCACACTTAAAACTATTGAGTGAAAAATTGAAAGCTGATATTTGATTGTTAGACTGCTTGATGAAACCAGACGTAACATCTTTTCGAAAGAGTGATTTGCATGTTAGGAGGACATAGAATGTAATCGAAGATGTTTAACTTGGATTAAGACAAATTAGTTTGAAAGAACGACTTTTGCTTAGTTTAGACAAATTTGGTTAAGTTCGAAATAATATGCTAGATTTTTGGATAGATTGCAAATCTTCAAAATTAATCGATTAGAGAAAAGCACATGCTTATCATTTTGATCCAATGAACTTTCATATCTACATGAATTCCTAGGCATGTTTCTTAATTGATTTGAAAATTAGTGAATTAGAAGTTGTTAATCGAACCCTCTTGAATTAGAATTTTACTTACCATATTTTGGTAGATAAAACTCGATAGACTACATTAGTCCCTAACGAGCGATCTTTTTATATATTCTACGACTATCCATGTGCTTGCAGAAATGGTCAATTTCAAAAGGAAATCACGTCGAAAACAAGGGGTGAAAACATGGACAGTAGGCGGTGAACAAACCGAAAATACGGGTCTGTTTATGAGCAAACTCATATTGCTTGGGTAGTCAAAAAATTGTGACTTTAGGTGGATAGGTGGATCAATGAATTATATTCTAGATGCCTTTTGAATCACCTCATTTCGAGCTCTATGGAAAAAGTTATGGCTGTTTTACTAGGACTGTACAGGATAAAGCCGAGCTATGCACAGTCATGATTAAACCCAAGTTTAAGAATCGTGTTGTGTAATTGGGCTTTACACTGTACATGAAAGTGTTGTGTGACTTCTTAAGCTTTCCGTATTTAGATATTATTCTCAATTTGAGGTCGAGAGCAAAAGATATGAATTTTCTGAGGTGACCCTTGAAAGGGTATTAAAATATCATGAGATGGTGGTCTCGTAATGTGGGAGCTTAATCAAACGAAGAAAATGCAAAGTTTAGAGAGTTCAACGAGTTAAATGGGTATGAGAATGAAATTTGAGAAATTGAGAGAATTAAGACTCAAGAACAGTGGTTATCGAGCCTCGTTGGTGTGATTCATTACATTCGTCTTGGCCTTAAACCTTTATTATCTATCTTAGAAATATAGAAAACCTATATTCCATTTATAACCATCAAAGCCTTCCATTTATAATCCCAATTATTCTATTCCGATCAGTTTTGCTCCATACATATTTAGCTTCAGTTAAATTGCCTTCATTTATTTGGTTTTTGAATGATGTTGTTGTAACTCATCTTATATTGAATTACTTGTGTTACAAATGCCTCTTGATTATCAAATTTCTAATATAGTTACAAATTGTAAGAACGAATCCATTTCACTAACTCCATATATCTACAATTATATTTTTCAAGCAAAACCGGGCCTAGTCTATCGTTTCCTATTATGCATAAATACTATCAAGTGATATTGCATTTCAAAGACTTCAGCTACGTTCATTGCCTGTATCTTTAGAAATCAACACATATTTGCTAAAATTATAATATTTTGGTAAGTACATCAATGAATCAGTTTACAAAGTGATTTATCACTTAATGAGTGCCCCGCCGGTTATCATCTATAGGATGTTTGCCCTCCAGTTACCTGCGCAGCTTCAAGCCAGGCCCACGATCAGCTTGGTAGGTGTACAACTATCTATAGATTGCAACAGTGTCATGAAGTTCACTATCAAATAATAACTAGCAATGTAGTTTTACATTCATGTCACTCACTGTTTTAACTTAAAATGAATTACAGAGCGGGTGCCCAACTAATTTATGCAGTGATCATTTAATAATACAGGAATGCATGTATTGAGTTTCGGCTCACAGTACAAAATATTTTCATGTTTTGTTCTGGGCAAATGCTCAGTGAACCGCCCTCATGCTAGCAAGTCAGTTGAAGAGCATGCTAGTGAGTCAGTCGAAGAGAATAAGTAAACAAGGGAAAGGTGGATGAATTAACAGCGATATAGACCACGCATACTTTGGAGCCCTATTTTGTAATCTTCAATGTATGGAGGACTCAGCTCTGTGGTGAATTGCTTTACTGTAGTGCATAAGCCTTATATTGGTTAATGAGTAAATGCATATAGTGAAAGAGTATGCCTAACTATGTTATCTCCAGTACACTTATAGCAAGCCTTGTCCTTTTGGGGCAGCGCTAATGCCCCGATCATTGGGTTGATCAGTTGTAATTGAGGGAATAAGAAGAGTGATTGCAAACGGCAAAACATGCTTAATTGGGGGCGTTACACTATGTTTGTCACAATATCCAGTGAAGTCTTCTTGATCAAACCTATATCCGTGATCATTTCTTATTGATGTCAAAACTCTCTAAATGTTTCAGTTTATCCTTCGGCAACAGAGTCCGTGTGTATCTAGAGTAACGATCAATAATAAGAAATATGTTTTTTCTAACCCAAACTCTAAATTCCAATAGGTCCACACAAGTCCTTGTGCAAAAACGTGTTCCATCTCTAACCGGAACAATTTTGATGCCCTTCACACTTGGTTTAACTTGCACAACAACTTTCAATTAGGAGCTTATTACTATGTCATGCTTTTATAGGTTGAAAAATGAAGAAATCGCCAAATTTGAGCACCATTAGACCACTTTGAAGCCTTGGAGAAGGAAATGTACCAAAAAGAAACCCATACAGTGCTAGAGCATGTCAACCATGCCAAGCTAAAGAAATTGTGGAGAAAAACAAGGGAAAAACGTGGCTTGGTATCTCTCTGGCGCCATAGTTGTTACGCTTTCCTTCCCTTCTAATGTCTTCTCAAACTCTTGTTTAGACATTGTTAATTTCAATTTTCTCTGAGGAGTTTGACCTAATTTAGAGTTTTATTAGCCAAAATACTGATGTTGGATCCTTAATTTTCATTATTGCTTTATCTTGATTGGTATGATTGAATTCTATCTTGTGAATGAACTGCAGTGATTAAATTTTTGGTCATATTTACTTGCTTATACTAAATAGTTGAGTGAAGTACTGAGCGGAGAAACTCACTACTAGTATAACAAGTTAGAACTTAATTTAACGATTCTTGAAAGAGAGTTGTTTGTTGAGAGGAAATCATAGCGATCAAAAATACATAACAAAGGCTCAAAACAAAGACATTTGAAAGAATTTTCATTGGATTAGTTTAGGCATTTCAGTTTGTTTCGACTAAAAAGATTGAATTCTTAGTTTGATTGCGCTCCTTTGAATCGTCCAATTCTAGGTAAAGTGCATATTTAGATCCAATGATCTAACTCTTTACTAGGCTAAACAATTCTCTAGATGCTTTTGATTTGATTCAAGTTCTCGATAGTTAAATAGCAATAGTTGACAATCTTATTGAAGAGATGAAAATAAATAACTACCAATGGTCCAATAAGAGAAGTCAACCTTAGAGGGTTGGAGGTAAGTTAGAACTTGATGTTGTCTCTATGCTTTCTTCTAAGATAGATGTCATGTCTTAAAGGCTAGAATGATTGAATGTTATTTCTATTAGTTTAAGTACGCCTTCCCCATCATGTGAAATATGTGTGTTTACTGATCATGTAACTGTGAATTGTCAAGTCGAGAGTGCATTTGCTTAAGACACTAGTGAGTCAATCAACTATGTTAACAATTTCAATCCTAGGCCGACTAATGACCCATTCTCTATCACCTATGATCCTAGTTAGAGGAATCACCCCTATTTCTGCTATAGGTCTAATGCCCCTTCCATGCCTCAAGTGAATTTTAAAGCACCCCCTAGATTACAAAGACCACATGTCCTTAACAAGCGCCTTAAAAATCCAATTTAGAGCACACAATGGAGGGTATGCTTTTGGTGCGACCAAAGCAACATGAGTGTATTAAGCAACTAGCCTCTAAGACTGATGTGCTTACTACTCATAATAAGATGCTAGAAGCTCAAATCAGTCAAGAAGCTACCTCTTTATCTATGCCACTGAGAAGTTTTTCTAGTGCGGACAAACCTAGCCCTGGGGGGCAACGTAATGCCATGATTTTAAGAGAGGGCAAGAAACTAAAGGGACCTAAGGGGATTAGCCAAGATGAGCATGTACATGATGGAAATAATATGGTTGTTTAGAAAGAGGTGTCTACTTCTTCTAATTATATCATAGGCCGTGATGCCCATAATTTTAATAACATTCCTGATGACCCTAAGAAAATTTCCCCATGACCTTATGTTCCACCTTTATCATTCCCCCGAGGAATGGCTAAGGCTAAAGTTTGCCAATAATTTGAAAAGTTTTTAAAGGTCCTTAAGAAACTGTGCATTAACTTTCCATTTGCGGACGCCTTATCACAAATGCCTTCTTATGCTAAGTTTTTAATAGATATTTTATCTAATAAAAGAAAGCTGGAAGAGCATGAAATAATGGCATTGATGGAAGAGTGTAGTGCTTTTTTATTCCTCTTCTGATAGGGAATATGTCAATAGATCATGCCTTGGAGGTCCAGTGTAGATTTTGTAATCCTTGAAATGGAAGAAGATATGCACACCTCCATTTTTCTTGGGAGGCCATTCTTGGCCACTGTTGGATGCTGTATAGATGTTAAAAACAATAAACCATCTTTCATGCAGAAGATGAATATGTGAAATTTAACTTGATTAAAGCTTCTAAATTTCATTCAATCTCTGGTGAGTGTCATTAGATTGATGTAGTGGATAGTTTGGTACAAAAAGTCATTTCTAATAATGTTTCTCATAATCTTCTTGACCACTATTTATTGAATGATGGTACTACTAGAGATGAAAACCTGGAAGTAGCAATGGGTGCTCAATTCTTAGAAACTTCTCCACATGTTTACCTAACCTTTACTAAGGTAGAAGCACTAGTGCATGATGATGTGCCCCTATCTGATGCGAAATGTACCCCTGAGGTAGAATTAAAACCTCTTTCTTCTTCTTTGAGGCATGAGTTTCTTGATCCCAATTCCACATATCCTGTGATTATGAATGTAAGTCTAAATGCATCTCAACTTAACTCCTTGCTAAGAATACGTAGGTTGCATCATAAGGCCATAGAGTATACTCTTGATGACCTCAAAGGAATTCACCCTTCTATGTGTATGCATCGTATTCTAATGGAAGATGACCATCAAGTCTTAATTGAACAGCAAACTAGGTTGAACCCTGATATGCAAGACGTGGTCAAGAATGAAATTTTGAAATTGCTAAGAGCCAGCATTATCTATCCTATCTTTCACAGTAATCAGGTAAGCCCGATCTATATTATGACTAAAAAGGGGGAATGACAATTGGAAAGAATGAGAATAATGAATTTATTCCTACTATAACAGTTATGGATTGGTGTTTGTGCACAGACTATAGGAAGTTGAATAAGGCCACTCGTAAGGATCACTTTTCCCCACCATTCATTGACTAAATGCACGAGAGGCTAGCAAAAAATTTCTTCTTTTTGCTACATAAATTGCTATTCGGGGTTATTCCAAATTCCTATCAACCCAAGTGACCAACAAAAGGCCACCTTTACTTGTCTATATAGTACATTTGCTTATAGGAGAACGCCATTTGGGCTGTGTAATGCCTCTACCATATTTCAACGATGCATGATGGTTATCTTTTCAGATTTTGTTGAGGACATAATGGAAGTCTTTATGGATGATTTTTTTGTTTAT
>NCQT01091896.1:9373-19652 GCA_002740465.1 Stenocereus thurberi | reverse complement strand
TAAGTTGCTGGTTGCTGAGGCTGAAAATCAGTCGGTTTGTGTTCTTGAGTTTGTGAGGGAATGGTTTGCTTCTGGAAGTGTATGAGCGTACCAGGCCAAGGTGAAACCTTTGCTCTGATACCAAATATGATGTATGTGAGGGTGGAATGAAGGAATGAATAGAAATGAAGATAGAATTCAAGCTAGAAGTTTATGTGCTCACGGCTTGCAAACTGAAATTTCAGTTCTCACCTTGAACTCGTGTATTCAAGCTTTGAATGGATAGTGCTAAACTCACGATTTAGATACAGAATCACCACCAATTGTAAGTTTAGGGTCCTTAATCTTAGGTTAAGATACAGATACACCACTTAACCAAGGTTAGGACTTTCTTGATCACCACCTTAATTGACCGGATTAAGGATAAGCAAGGAAGATTTCAAAGTGGAAAGCGAATGCTCTCAACTGGTTTTTTCTTTTAATCTGAATAATGAGTTACAAAGCCGTGTTCTCCCCTTTTAGGCACACGTTCAGCAAGCACACAACCAAGCAAGTAGCTTACAAGGCCTTTCCTTCCTAAGGAGGAAAGGTATTAAGTTGCTAATGACCCGGTTATGCTAACCGGTTACAACCCTTGGCTAAAACTAACTTAATTACATTCAAAACACTAAAGAAAGCAAGACAAATGTTTAATACAATGTAATTAACTTATCCTTAAGCATAATTAGCCAAGAGATGCAGCTAAAGTCATATGCTCAGCCGAAAAGCAGCATCCCCTTTTCGGCTGGCCAATAGGATGCAACAGACATCTTTCCTTGTCTCCTTCTTCTCATTGGTTGCTCTATTCAAGACATGCTCTTTTTGCAGCTGATCATTAGGCTTCTGGAAGTCTTAAGACGTGTTCCATGGCTACTGAAGTGAAGGAAACCCTTGGAGGAGGGTAAAAACAAACTGCGTTCAGCATACGGGTTGCACGGCAGAAACTGAGCCGGTTTTGTGACTTATTTTAACCTTAGCAAAAGTGGGTATGATTGGGTTTTCAAACATGGGGGGGAATTTTAGGATGTGTATTAACCCCCCAACCAAGAAATTAAGGTTAAACAAAGCCAAAATGGGTTAATCATCTTCAAACATAAAACCGGGCAGAATGGGTGCAAAACTGGCCAGTTTGGAAAATAACCTTGATCTCCCTTCTTCTTGTAAGTATGATTGGAAATTGATGCTGGGACTTGAAAGGGGATATCTTAAGGTTTCCAAAAATGCAAAAATTCAGGACTTAAGCTACAATGTAGCTTAAGTAATCAAGTAGACAAAACTGGGTATAAACTGGTTCTTCAACCCGGGAGCTTGCTTAAGACTTTCTTCCACAACTTGGGCTTGCACTTGAACTTTGGAGTTGGAATTGAACCTTGTAGGACTTGTGGGACCTTCTTCATTGTCAATGGTGGTGGGGACTCCATCACGTCGTCGGCAAGGCGTTTCAACCGGTGGCTCGGGTCCGGCGACCACCAAATCCCAAGAAGATGAGGGTCTAGAAAGCTAGGGTTTTGAACTGTGAGCACCTCCATGACAACCATCTCCATTGGCGATTCAGGGACCTAGAAATGAGTTTAAGTAGCTAGAATGAAGTTTATGGGTATTAATCCATCCTTGGGGACTATGATTGCCTAATACAATAGTAAGACATAAGCACGTGATATGTGGCTATTAATGGTATTATTACCTACAACGGTTTTGGTTTTAAGGAGTCATGGAACACTCACTAAGCATGTGGGTGCTGATCCCATTACTCTTTCTCCTTTTTCCCCAGGTTTGCATTATGACAAGTAGAAGCCAAGCCTCTTATGCCAATATGGAGTTATCCTTGCTTGCAAGGTGTCATGTGTGCCCATTTGAAGGGGTCCTATATGTTTAAAGAAGTCATGTAATGTATTCTTAGAATTGTAATCGTTTGTAAACAAGTATTCTAGTTCATGTAATGCATATTATTTATAAGTCGCTCTGCATGGCTATGTGAATCAACCATCTTATTAGTCCATTGTCTTTTTAGTTGAAATTAGTTACGTTTTGGGATGTAAACCCTAGTACTCCGGTTGTGTGAACTGTTGAGTTGTATCTTTCATTTCTCCTTTATTAATAAACTACATTGTTTGATTTACTCCGAGCGAGTGGCTGACTGAGTTATGAACTCCGACGTGTAGCCGTTGAGCTTATTTTAGAATGTTTTACGCTTCTGTTGATTGCAGGGGTTTATTTGTAAGGCTTTTAGCCTGGAAACGGTTAGTTTTTAGGGGAAACTCTATCTGATTCACCCCGAAAGTTTAGCAGGAAGTTAGAAAAACATAATGCTCCTCGCCCTAGGGGCTGGGGGTGTTACATTGATGGTATCAGAGCGAGGTCCTGTAACCATAGGCTGCGACTGAGTCTTGCATCTCATATAGTTGCCAAGAAATGCGTCCACAATAATGTGAGATACGCTTGCTTTGGTGTACAAATATGAATTTTATGTGAATGTTAGTGCATTTAGCTAGTCAGGTGCGGCTTGATTAAGCTCATTAAGTGAATGAGTTAAGTATTTACTAGGATATGAGCTGAGCAACTTGTGCTCTCGTGAACAAGTTAAGTCGTAGCTCAATCGAAAGATGTTTTGTTTATACACCTTGGCATTTAGATCAAGAGTTTTATCTACACTTGGTTTGAACTCAAACAACTGAGGATGTTTTAACTCCAAGCTCATTCTTGCCCCTTAAGTTTGTGCTTTCGCATTAGAAACCTTTCTAATTGTTTGGTTGGGTCTTATTGTTCCAATCAAAGACTTGCAGGTGCTTTGTGAGAATGTTGGGTTAGCCCTACAAGCTTAACTCTTTATGTGTAATCAAATCACTTTTAGTGTTCACATGCTAAGGTGTATGCATTATTGGATGTGTTAATGATGATTTCTTGTAAGTGATTGGAGGAAGCTCTCTATGACTGAAAATCTCACTAGGTGGTGCCCCTATACGTGAATTTGGAATTGTAAGAAATTAAATGAGATTTCGATATGCTTGGATAGAAATTAAGCAATAGTAGTGCATTTCTCTTGACCATTGCATGAAAATTGTCTTCATTGTCTAGCGCGATGCTTGTTGTCACCTGTACAATGTTCTTGATGTCCTATGTGAAGTTGGTAGTGTCCTGGCTATATCAAACCCCAATACACCTAGAAAGAACAAGGTAGAAAGAACCTAACAGACTTTAGGATTGTTGTACCATCTCCGTCACCTTGTTACCTCCTACGAAATGACCCATACTTTGCCAATATCTTCTTAAGCATTACCACCAAGTGCACGAGCCGGAATGCCACATGGTAGAAGATAGAGCCCCCCATTCATATTAAGAGTCCCTTGGACCTCCACAATTACCTTTTTGAGGAAAATGTGTTGCAAAGCCTCAATGTAGATCCTTAAGAAAAATAGCATCATTGTTCTTACCCCTGTTAGTTGATTGATGGCCAACTCCATATAGTTTGGACAAATCTCGAGACATAACGTCGACCTTAGGTTTTAAATGAGGGTTGCATTCATGTATACTTGCCTAGATGTCTTTTCGTAGGACCTTACTAGGAGCTCGAATGCTTTAAAGCGTAGCCATAGTATTGTATACAATCTAAAGTCCATAAAAGCTTATATAGTTATTTAAGTTCTTTATTCCTGAACTGTTATGTTTTTTATGAATGAATTGTATAATAAATGCACTCCTTGGTGTTTGCTTGAATTGAGTTTGGGTTTGGCATGTGAACTAGTTATCCAAATGATTTAACGCTTATAATTCGTAGCATGGTATAACCTTTGAGTCATTATTTACATTCCATGAATTCCTTGATCTCGTGATATAGCTGAACAACTGCACACACATATTTGAAGCATGATAAGGTGACCATAAAAACTTATATTCACGTATTCTTGCCTTAGCATTCTCATCCCAAGTCGTTCTTATCGACATGCTATGCTAGTTCATACTACTCGTGGTTCTTAATCTTCTGTTGTTGACTCCACGTGATATCAATGTGATTTTTAGTGTTACTTCAAGTTCTGTCATTGTCGATGTGACGTAATATGACATCTATGCTACTCTAATGTGATGTGGTAGCCTCCTAGTTAATGGATTTGACCTTAGTCTAATTTAATACCTTCATATTTTCAACAAACCTGATTAAATTAACCCCCTTCATATGACATTAGCATGTCCTCTCTAGGTTGCCATGAATGAAATGCTTAAAATTTAGTCGGAATTGATATAAAAGCATAGAAATGTCGATCACATATGTTTTTGTTTTGTAAATTGCTTGCCATATGTACACTAGCCGGTTTCATGTTACTTCCAATTCCTAGACTTGAGAATGCTGAATTACTGATACTATTTGATGCTATGCGATGCTATTGTGCTTGAGTGATCCTAGGTGGTGATATGTGATGTTCTTATTACTCCCATGTGTTGTAGGAATCTCCACGTTAATCGTTAACCCTAAAAGTGACTGAATTCATGTTTTAGAACGAGACTACTTGTATATGACCTTGAGGTGTCCACTGCCAAATTGTCCTCCCTTTAAACGTCAATTCATAGCAATGCATGTACATAGGGTTGTTGTTTACTAGGTGGATTCAATCTAGTTTATCAAAAGTCCATGTTCATTCTTAAAACAAGCTCAATATGGTTGTCCATGCAAACTCATTTGCCCCTCTTCAATGTGATTTGCCCTCGGCGCCTAAATAGAGTGAGCAGACGCTTGAAGAGGATTGCCCAAGAGGAGACTGGATACCATAAGCCTTTTTTCGATTTTCAACTAATTATAGAACAAGATTTTGGATTATAATGCGAGTTGTGTAGATTGTGTCATGTTGCGCACATCGTAGGCACGACCGAGCAAAATTTGGAATTTCGGGGACGAAATTCTTTTAAGGGGGGAAGAATGTAGCACACCCATTATTTATTTTTTGTCAAGCTGAGTGTCTTGCCTTTTTACATTATAAAATCGTATTTTTAGTAAATCGTATTTTTAGTAACTATGCGAGTTAAATTATTCAAGGTGCTTATGTGAGTAATAATTTTATTATAAAGAATATTCTAGTCGCTATTAATATTATTATGAGTTCGAAAACATCACGATGATTTTTAATAAGCGTTAGTAAGGGTTATTATCGGGTACTGAATCAAGTGGGAACCCGAATATCGTTAAATTGTTAACCTTAGAATTAGTTCATTATTTATTAATTCGAACCTAGCTATATAATTGGGAACGAATAATCGAGGGAAGATTGTATTATCGATTCAGGTTTAGAATGCACGATACGAAAATAGACTAGAGATATTAGTTGAAATTAGCAAGCAACAAACAAACAAAAAAAAGAAAAAGAAAAGGGGGACTAAAAAGGGGCTCAGCCCCCTTCTTATTTTCACGCACGTGAGTAAAAGGGGGATTCTCAACCCTAGCCCTGATACTCACCACCAGGAAAGGGAGAGAGGGGGGAGGCTAATGGCACGCCACCACACCGACGAACAGCAGGCCATCACTTGGCACGCACGGGGTGAGCCGCAAGGCTGAACCCAGATTGGCAAGGGCAAGTAGAGAAGAGAGATCGATAGATTGAGGGAAAGAGGGACATGTGCCAGTGGTGGTTGACGCTGGTGGGACGATGGCCAGGCATCATCGGCAAGGTGTTTCGACCGGCGGCTCGGGTCCGGCCACCACCAAATCCCAAGAAGATGAGGGTCTAGAAAGCTAGGGTTTTGAATCATGAGCACCACCATGACAACCATCTCCATTGGTGATTTGGCCTGACTTTAACGACCAGAAATTGACGCTGAGAGAGGGGCAAAGAAGGATAGCACAGTAGTGGCAATAGCATGAGAAGCAGGGGTGGTGGCCTAGCTTTGAATTAGCCCAATCAATCCCTGAGTTGGGTCCTCTAGCTTGGAGTCCAGGTCAGTGTTTCTCACCTCCTAAATTGTTGGTAATTTCAAAAATGTTTTAGTCTTAAGTTGTGCTGCATGTCAGTTTTAGGCTAACTAAAGTTGTGGGAGTGAATGTGCATGTTTAGTACAATTGAAATCAGCCTTAGAATACGCATGTATAGGCTGTCCGAGTGTTCTTTAGAGTTGCACTAATTTTCACGCTCGTTTATACATGTTTAGTTCGACTAAATTCAGGCTTAGGTTAAGCGTGTATAGGCTGTCCAAAAGTTACTCAAGATTGAACTGATTTTAGGCTTGGAGTGATACTTAAATTAGGTCAGGAATTAACTCCTTAATTGGCAGAAAGTATACCCTGTTTAATGGCAAGAATATGTGATTATCATGCTTAAACAAATTGGACATTATGGAAGTAAAGAAAGCCTTAATTCGACGCATGTTAGTTTGGTTGTTTTATGCCTGAAAGTAGTTTCGAAATAACCTAAAAATGTTTTGAATCGATGCCTCTTAAGTTAACTGATTTATGCTTAGAATGACGTGGAAACGAACTAAGAATGCCTAAAAACTGATGCATGCCGAATTGGTTAGCTCTTGATCGTACCAAAAATGAGCTATTTTCAAGGTACTTTTACATCGATTTTATGCTCGTTTTAATCGTATTTTTAAGGTTTTTAATTGATTTTATTTTGCTTTGTAGGTTTGAATAATTTCGAAAAAATGCAAGAAAATGCGTGAAAAATATGCTGAAAATATTGGAAATGAAGAATTGGGCTAAACTGACTCGAACCCAAACCTTTAGCCTGTTTTCTTTTTAGTCCAAATGCAAAATAAAGAAAACTGGTCCAAAAAAATAGAAAAAAAAATCAGTTCAGCTCCACTAGCCGCCCTCACGTGACCCGCACATGACCCTGGCTAATACCCCCCTCCCCTTCACGCTCTCTCTCTCCTCTCTGTTAAGGAAACCCGAAACCCCCAAACCCAGTAAACCCCACCCCAACCTCCATCACCCACCATCTCTCTTTCTCATCTCCTCTCTCTCTCTCTAACTCGAACACCTCACACATCCACCATCATCTTCATCCATGATTCAAGCATAGGGCGGCAGCATAGCACACAGCTTGCTCCATCTCCACCATCCACGATACCCACGAATTGAAGGGTCGAAATTGAAGCAGCGTTCGAATATAAATGGACAGCGACCCCATTGAAGAGGAAAGCTAGGTAATTCTAGGGTTAGAGTAGGTTTAATTTCAGTTTTTGGTCTAGGTTTAGTTTTAATTTCGTTTTCGTTCTCGTATTCAAATTTCAGGGTTAATTTCGAATTAGGGTTTGGTTTTAGATCAGTTTTTGGGTTCAAATTTCATGTAAAAGCACTGTAATTTTGAGTTTACTAGTAGTAGTTCCCAATCTTTGTTCAGTTTTGCGAGAATTGGATGCGATTTTTGTTGAATTTCAGTCGATTTCCCCCTCCCCTATTTCTGGATTGTTCGATGTTGTTAATCTGGGTTCGATAGAATGGCGTTCTGGGTTCGTAGCTGAAGTTGGTTCCAGTTTTCGTGAGTACTAGCTTGCCTTAGTTCTGTTTCCTCCTCACCTGCTCTGGTCTCCATCTTGTTGCTCGATTTTGAGGTCTGTTTTTGGCTTGATTTCCCCTCCCTTGCTGTTTTGTTTATGTCCTGCTTTAGGCTCAATTAATCTCGGTTGTGCGTTGAAGATTCTGCTTTAGTTCGAATATGCCAGTTGCTAGGATAGTTCTTGGTTGTTGATGGATGTCGTTTCAAGCTTGCTTAATTTTGCTGCTTCATTATGTTGGTTCAAGATGTTTATTTGATCTGTTTGATTCTGGAATGGGAACTTGTTCTGCTGAGGTACTGGCTAATGCATTTGTCCTGTTTTACCCTAGTTAGATTAATAAAGAGTGACCTATTTAGGATAGATTATAATGGTTAGTTTGGCTGCACAATTACTAATCTGATTTTAAGTTAACTAAATAAGTCGAGTTAGTAGTTTGGTTGAATTAGTTGATTTAGTAGTTTAGAAGATTTAATTTTATTTGATTTAAGTTCGAATAGTCTTGTTGATTTCTCAAGTTTAGATGGCTTTGATGATTCGAAATGTTTGGCTTGGCTTCGTTTAGTTGAATTTGTGTAAGTTCATTAATTTAAGTTGCGTGCCTTTGATTCAATTGAAAGTTTCCATGATCATTTAGTTGAATTAGGCTGTTAGATTGCTTTAAGTAATTTCATTCAGTTTAGTGTAGCTAATTAGTTAATCCTCACTTTTTATGACCTAAAACTCTTCCATTGTCCCTGTGGAGACGATCCTCAAGTACTATAGCGTGAGCTGTACGCTTGCGGCACTATGTTTTAAAACTCTCAATTTCTTCTAAAACATTTTTGGCGCCGTTGCCGGGGACGACGGCATGAGATTAGGTCATATTTTCATTTTCATAGCTATTTTCTTATTTCGTTGCTTCGATTTGTCTATTTCGTTTATTAGTGATGATTTGTTTAAATGATGTGTTTTGGTCATTTTGTAACTATATTTTGGCATCGATTCCAACTTTCTTTATTTTGGTGTCAATTGTTATTTAGCTTAATCTTTTCTTCAAAAGAAATTCAAAAATCCAAAAAAATTAGAAAACCTTCAGAAATCCCCAAAAAAATAGAAAAAGTTTAAATCCCAAAGAAAAATAATGAAACATTTGAAAACCACAAAAAATTTCTTAAAAATCCAAAAAACCCAAAAAAAGGGGGAAAAATTGAAAACCCCTAAAAATTAAAAAGCTTTAAAAGCTTTAAAATTTTCAAAATGCCGGTTTTTAATTTCCCGCAATATGAGCACGAACCTTTTTGGAATTATTTTTCAAAGCTTAATGATTATCCTGCTCAACTGAATCATAATTTTTAAAAATGGAAAATTTGTGAGGTCATTATTGGGGCTCTAAATATTGAGTCAAGGAGTTATATTGAATCACTTTGTCCTGAAGGTTTAATAGAATTATTATCTAAAACTCAAAATGAAGTTTGGGATTTCTTTGAAAAATAAGCTTTGGAAACGTACGCGTTTGAACAAGCTAATGAGACTTTTAGATGCCCGACTCATGGAGAGTATGATTTTCATGCTAATTCTTACCCTTCAGATCACTTTATGAATTCCTATGACTCATATGCCTCCTGTGTTGTGCGATTATTGTGAATCTCCTGATCATGATGCTTACACTTGTCCTTATCGTGATTATATTGATGCTACATGTGCAAGTTTTGAAAAGAAGATTAATGAATTGACTGATCAAATGATAGAGACCATGAAAGCGAGAATTTCTGCATGTTCTCCATGTTTAAACCAAACTAGGGAGACTTATAGTGAGCCTAATTCTAGTTTAGGATTTCCTAAACCTGACATTAGTCTCTATGATGATTTTGAACCCCCTTATTCTACTAGGCCTAATTTGAATGAAAAGATGTATTTGCCTAATCTAAATCAAGAGAGTGGCCTCCTTACATCTCTATCAACAGACCTTGCACCCTGCACTAGCTCACTCAAAGATGTCACCGAAGATATCATAGTTTATGTCGACATACCCACCACTTTGAATGACTTTTGTGAATTTGAGGTAGGTGAACAATCTGATACTGTTAGTGAGCCGGATATAAGCATCGCACCTGCAGTTGAGCTTCATGATTTAGATTATTTGAAAGCTATTTCACAGGAGCTATGTGATGAGATAACTGAACCCACTATTTTAGACTTTGATGATGATATTCTTTGTGCAGAGTATGAATCTTTCTCATATGAGTTTGATGTTACTGAAGGTTTTGATTTGGGTTTTCATGTTGAATATGAAACATTCTCTTTTGATCCCATCATTGCTGACCTTCTATTTAAATTAGATGATAATATTCTGCATATAGAATATGAATCTTTTTGTGGGTTTGATGTCGATATGAGTTCGAATAAGGATTTCTGTGCTGAATATGAATCATTTTTTGTTGATCCTGTCCAAGCTGACCTCCTTCTTGAATATTGCAGTTCTTCCCTTCCCCCTCTTTTTTCTTCTTTAGATCCTCCTGAGTCTACTTTTGTAGAACCTGAGAATTTTATGCTTGATATTCCTTATTTAGATCAGACTCTTAATGATAATGGAACAGATAGACTCAAGGATCACTTTGAAATGCAAGACTTGACTTGAGGGTCACATTTGAGCTCTGATTTTCATATTTCCTTTGATTGGCCTTGTTTTGGTCCTCTCCCCTCCCCTCTTAGAGATGTGAGATTTCATTTAGATCATTCAGATCACTTTAGATGTTTTTACATTCATATAGTCATATCTTTGTTAAGCCATCAACTT
>NCQT01091882.1:1450-11993 GCA_002740465.1 Stenocereus thurberi | reverse complement strand
TATCATTTTCTTGTCACCTCTGATAGTATTAGCGACAAGTCAAATTTCAAAAGACTGAACTTTAATATACACTTTTGCAATATTGATCAACTTTGCCATAGTAAATTTATGTCAAATTTGTACTTGTTAAATTCAACAAATTTTAAATTTGTTAAAATTCACCTTCAAAATTTTCAATTAGAAAAAGAACTATATTTTAATTATAACATAAAGAGCTCCATATAGTATTATGTGCACCTTGTTTTATAAATTTTATGGTCATTTCAAGGTTAGGCTTGTATGTACTATGAAATTGATAAGACGTTTTTCATCAATATTTCTTTGTGCTTTTGCATAAAAATTATATATTTGCATTTATTGTGTATGACACAAAGTATAAGCTATATAGGAAATTAATAATACCACGATAATTGGTACAATTGGTAAAGTTGTTGAAAATTATCGCTGAAGATTTCGATTTTAATTCTGCATATATTGATCATTGCAAATGCTTAGGCAACCAAAAATTTTCATAACAAAGAAAAGGAAAAATAAACCCATATAATATTAAACACGTAACATACTGGAAATTACATGATCAAATCTTATGTATAATGTTCCTACAGACTATCCTATTTTCCGCACACTTTTCGTTACGCTTGCAGCTCATTCGTCTAGTTGGCTAGTATGGCACGCCCTTTTTCTTTTTTTCTTTTTTTTAAAAAAAGAAAATCTTCTTACTTCACGTTTTTGTCTTCTTTAGCGAGCCATCGTGCTCTTCATCATTTTCACCAAAGAAGACCATTCTTCTCTGCCACTCCCTTAGGCTGCTGTTCTTTTCTCCATTGTTGATGTAGCCAACTCACTACAAACCACTGCCATTGCATCTCTCTCTCTCTCTCTCTCTCTCCCTCCTCCTGCATTGCCATCTTCTGCTTTCTCTCTCCTCCTTGCTTCCTTCACTAATGGCATCTCCAATCCTATTGCTGACGAGAGCCCTTCATTCTGCATCGCTCCCTCGTTCTGTTTTCTTTACCGTTTGGTTTTTCGTATACATCTTTGTAAACTCTTTCTGCTTCTTCTTGTTCTTCTCCTCCTCTTTCTTTTCATCCTCTTGTTCTTCAAGCGTTTTGCTAAACAACGGACATTCTTCTTCGAATGTCTTGATTCAAAACAATTATTTTTTACCAAAACTTGTAAAACAATGTCAATATGCTCTACTGTACAACATAATATCTTTTGATGAACAATAGCGTACACTTTGCCGAAAAAGCTTTCAAATAGTTTCTTGTTAGCAATAGGATAACATTATTTATTGGCATTTTGTTTAGCTTATTATTTAAATGATTTTAACCCTTAAGTTTAAATTTTTTTAACTCTTAGTATTTTGAATAATATCTAATATCTTTTATTGTACTACTAAGAACTTTTGGTAAAAATATAACATTTTTAACAAGACCGTTATCTTTGCGAACAACAAGTTTGTTTTTTGTGAAAAATAGATTAGCATTTAGTGAACAATTTTTAATGGACAACTTTGATTGAAAACCAAACTTTGAACCAAAATTTCATATAATTTTTAATGAACAGTAGGTTAGCTTATTCCAAACTCCAAAATATTTTTTGTTTAGTAGTTTTGTTTGTCTTATTTTTAATGATATCACGTCTTAATTTTAATATATTCATATTAACTCTTAAAATTTGGAACTACATAAATGTCTGTTATTATCCAATTAGGGACTTTTAGGTGCCTAATGTTTTCTGATAAATATTTTTAGGCCCCCTATAATTTGAGATCGAATTTTGGGGTACCTTATGTTTTTAATTTTTAGGTCCCTTTTCCTATTATTTTAGTCCTTGAATTTTTAGAAATTGCAGAAAGGTCACTGAATTAGGTGAACTATGCAAATAAGCGTCTAAAAAGAAAATATGCTTCGTTTTTATCATTTTAACTTCTTATAGAGACTTTGCTGGTACTAGTTATTACAATCTGTTACTTATATCATAAGTATTATATTTTCTATGATTAACGGCCCATCATGCTTAGTAAAATAATTAAAGTTTAATTAGAGAGTTTTGATCATTACCTGAACTTAATCGGCGCTGGACTCCTGCATTCCTTTAACTTCCAGTTTACAGAGATTGCTAATCTCAACCCCACCTTCCATAGATCAGGTACTACACAGATCTGTTTCGTTTCCTACCTCAAATCGTAGTCACTAATCAAGTTTTAAGTACTTGAAAGGACAGTGAGACTTTAATCAAGAAATTATAACACTTAGGACATAAGGTTCGATTGAATAACGTTCCCTATTAGGAAACTTCTTTTATTAAAAGTTTGAAAGCAAAAATATTACAATAGAAAGCTTTAAAGAGGGACTAAAGCTAAGATCATTGGAGACGCCTGCTCATAGAGAAATGGAGAATTCGGACTTCTCTTTTGCTCAAGAATGCTCAAATCACCGTGTCCCTTCTTAGCATTCGACCTCTCTATTTATAGAGGGGATAGGAGGTATATAGGACGCCCTAATGGCTACAGTACATAAAGATTTTTCACATGGCTACAGTACATACTAACTCTACAGTATACACTTTATTTTACAGGTCAGACACTTGTCGAAATAGTACAATAATGAGACAGTTACTTTTTAGAACTTTTTAATGATGATAAGATTAGTTGTCATTATTGAGATTCTGCATGCCTTCATCTCCAATTACATCTTCCAGACTATCATTATTTGGATAATCATCTAAATCTTCATTAATTAGCTTAAGATGCTCTGGGTCCCATTCTTCAAATAATTCAAGAAGATATTTCTTCTCTTTTTCTGATAAAAAACTTTCCGCTCCAACGTCAAAGAGATAATCAAAGATATCTTCTGACACTGCTCCTTTCACTTTCATGTAGTCTTTAAATTCATTATCATAGACGAAAGTAGTATTTCTACAATGCATTAACGTTTTTCCTTATTTGATTAATGTCCAACAATGATGATAAATGTTGAAAAATCCAATGACCCTTGATAAAATAGGATCAGTAAGTAGATGTACCGGATTTCCATAAATCCAATTTTGCCGTTGATATTTGAGATCGTCGCAATTAATGATTTGGACACGGTAATTGGCTGGTTTGGCTTTTCCATTTTCATATTCAATTAGAGTGCTATAAA
The DNA here is from genome assembly GCA_002740465.1 of Stenocereus thurberi. Taxonomy (NCBI): domain Eukaryota; kingdom Viridiplantae; phylum Streptophyta; class Magnoliopsida; order Caryophyllales; family Cactaceae; genus Stenocereus; species Stenocereus thurberi. The sequence continues at coordinate 8,844 of NCQT01091882.1, read as the reverse complement.
CTTCTAAAGTTAGGCAGCTGCGAACTGAAATTTTTGTTGGACCTTCAGGAGATGTAAGAATCCAATGGATCTTTTTGAACATGCATTGCTGGAATTTAGTTAAGCTTGAGAAAAATTGGAATTTTGGATCTGGAATTTCTGTGAAGTAAAGTACCATCCCGTATTTTCAAATTTTAAAAACAGGATCATTTGGAGATAATAAATTTGCTGGGAAATAAATACCATCAACTCCAGATCTGTTGAAAAAAGAGATCGTTGTACTCCAAGACTCCCAAATATTATAGGAATAATTATGATAAAAGTCAATGCAGGCTACGTACCACTCATTGAACTATTTTTCTTGAACGTGAGAACTTATTTTTTCTTTCATTTCATAAGGACAGTGAAGGTAACTGATTTGTAACTGTAGAAGGGAAAATCTTTGGGCTATTAGGTAGGCAGTAGATAATAGACCAAAGTGTGATATACTTTTTGTATAGAATTCTAGGTTATCGATAAGGACTTTACCAGAAGGTATAACCCACTCTAGTAGAAGTGTTATTTCATTAAGGATTTTCTCCTTTTTTTGCAGGAGGTCGGCTTTGATGATCACCATTGACGAGTTCTCGAGTTAAACTCTCTTTCAGAGAGTTCTTCGATCCCTGTATATGTTTAATAGAAAAGAAAAATTAGTTAAGCCATAATTGTCAATACAGGAGTCGCCTTTGCGCTTACATATTTGATAAATTCTTTTTTATAAAGCCAACTATTCCTTTGTAATTAGTTCGAATAAGAAAAGGTTTTTGGGCTAAAAAGATTAAGAATTTTTCAATTCCCTTTATAACTGCAAGAATTTTTTTTTTCATTGTAAGATAGTTGCATTCTGCCTCATTAAAACTTCCATTGCAATATCTGCAAAGTTTTTCTCCTTTTTTGATTTTGAGTACCGCACTTCAGTGCTCATTGTTGGCATCTGTTTCAAGAATTAAATCATCTCCTTCATTAGGCAAATTAAGGACAGGAAGATTTTTACACATCTTTTTGAAGTTTTGAACAATCTTTGTATCATTAGCGGTCTATATCCAACTTACTTCTTTCTTGAGTTTCTGCTGCAATGGATTTCTTAATTTGACTAAATGTTTAATGAAATCTGAAGCATAGGTAAGGCATCCGAGAAATCTTTCTAGCGGCTTTCTATCTTCAATTTTTTCAGAAAATTTTTCTATTTTTTCTAGAATGTGCTTTTGTAAGATGATTTGTCCAGCTTTTAGCTCTAGACCTAAAAACTCAATTTCTTGCTCAACATAAATGCACTTGCTCTTACCAATTATAATGCCATGATCAATGCGTCTTTGGATGACTGCCAAGACATCATCTTTATATTGCTCTATGGTTTTGAAAAATATAAGGATATCATCAATGTATACTAGACAACAATGATTAAAGTCTTTGAAGATGTTATCTATTTTTCTCTGAAATATCTGGAGTGCATTTTTAAGACCAAATAACATTACTATACATTCGTAATGACCTTGTAGGGCACTAAATGCAGTTAAAGGAATACTTTCCTTATCCATTTTTATATGCCAATAACCGCTTTTGCAATCCATTTTTGAGAATCAAGAAGTTCCTTGAATTCTGTTAAAAATGACTATTTTGTTAGGAATATAATAATCTTCAAAGACAGTGTTATCATTAAGCTTTTTATAATTGATTACCATTTTAGCTTTTTCTTTTTTTTTCTTCAACATAATTTCTTACCATGAAAGTGGGACCGATGTGAGGACTCTTACTGTTTTTAATCAATCCTTTATCCATAAGTTCCTTGATTTGTTTATTAAACTCTTAGGTGTCCGGGTGTGTATACACCATTCATTTACCCGAATGATGGTGTTGGGATTTAATAGAGTGATTTTACCAAATGTTTGGTCTTTATCCCAAAATTTTAGAGGATTGTCAGAGTAGAATTCTTTGCATAATTTTTCTTGTTGTTCAACAATCTGCTCTTTAACAGATAACTCAAGTAACGAGATCGTCAGTGCTACTTCTTGTTGTAGAGGCATTAGCTTCTCACATAAGCACGCTGGCTGCGTGTAAACTTAATTTTTTGATGAGTGTAAGCCTTACTTAATTTTTCAATAGGAACTGAGTGACTATTAATTGTAAATATTATTTGGCTTAGAGTATGAGTGCATGCAGATATAATCTTCGGAAATTATTTCCAATAATCATACCATGAGAGGGTTGATCAGTAGCCAATAGAACTGGTATAATGCATTAGACTCTTCCTAATTCTATGGTTAACCCTTCTATGGCTTCATTATGCCTCATAACACCATTATCAGCTATCCTTACTTGTAAAGGATTTTTAACTCTTTTTCACATAAACTCAAGAAATAACGATCTTTTTTCAAAGCATCCAGAATAATCACTATCTGTGTAAGCACACAGTTTATATTTCTTATATCCCTCTAAACATACCTTTATTGGGATATAGATGCTATTAGGATTTGTACTAGTAGCCTCATAGTATATTTTCATAGTCATATTTTTGACTAATTTCATCCTCATAGATGGGTTCACTAATAATTCTAGTTTTGTACCCAATGACTTTTCTATCTAGACTCATAATTTGATCTACACTGGGTCTTGCAGCCTCAAAACTCATTCTACTTATTTAACTGAACATGCTAATTGTATCATCTTCGTAAAGCTCTTCTTTAGCGGATGAAGATCCTTCCTCCCAATCTGACCTTGTACTCATACTTCTTAATAATTGGGGTTTAATGGTGATTTTACCTTGCTCATCAATCTTTATTATATTTTTCTTATTGATTTTTGTAGGATTGGCAAAACTAAATATCCATGAACGATCGATTTTTGTTTCCTGAGGACTGGATTTAATCCTCTGGATCTTTGCATAGGTGTAAGGCTCTCAAATTTCCCTGCCTCTATCGTTGTCCCTTAGTCTTAGGGTCTATTGTATTATCTAATTTATAGATAATTTTTCAAAATACCCTTAAGGGATATCCTCCTCTTTTCATATGCATCCCGACTGTTTTTATCGTAAGGGATAGGAAGTTTTTAGCAAATTCATCTTTTAGACTCACATAATATCCTGGTCGACAGTTGAATCCTACTGACTCATTATATAAATTATTCTTATCCCCTGATGATCTGATTATTAAATTTGGTGTGCCTAATATCACAGAGTAAAGCATAAAGATTAATATCTTTACTATAATATTATAATGGAGTGATTTGAACTTGAACGCTTCCAACATAGATGTACCTATACTTTCTATCTTTGTTATGCTTAAGGATATTTTTTCAATTAATCAAATTAACTCCCCCAATGTCATACTCACAATCCTTTGTCTCCAAATCTCCTTCCATTATTTCACACGTGTATTTGCTTTTTAATTGAAAGATAAATTTTTTATAGATCATGTCCTTTTGGATTGTGGGAAGAACTCAATCTCCTTTGACTTCCTCGTAATCGTTGTCTATAACAAACTCTTCTCCTTGAAGACCATCAAGGCTGACAAAGCTACTCTCCATCATATAACTTATTTCTTCATAATCACTTTCTTCATATTGATTGTCTAATATAATTTCAATAATTCCTTTGGTCTTCGTTAAGGCTAGGTCTAAAGCCTCATCTTTACTAAGCTCAGCATAATCTAAATTTCCCAAGATTTCAATTAGTTTGCTATTCTCTCAATTTTTTGCATTCATCAGCATAATATCTTACTTCTCCGCATGCCCAACATTTGCAATTATTCTTTCCTACAGGACAATAAGCTGCTTTCCTAAAAAATCTACATTTTTTAGGACTTGGCTTGTTATAATATTTTCTCCTATATTTTTCTCCCATTTGCTTATTAAAGCTCTTTTTCTTATAAAACTTTCTTTTTTGTCTTCTCTCAAGTTCTTTTCCCCATTGGTGAGGCGAATCCCAACAAGTTAGAAATTACTTCTTAATTTTCTTTTGATTTTGGAGATCAAGACATTGATCATTGATCCATTTTCTGAGATAAGAGATTCTAGAGCCAATGGTATCAATAACATCTGTTCGTTCTAGATATGCAATGTATTTTTCATTGATTATGGAATTTATAGGGAATGGTAATTTGTCATAAAACATACCAAGATTGGTTTCATTGTGCCCAATTTTGTAATAATATTGACTAAATTCAACAATGTAATTTTTCAGACATCTCACATAAGTCTATGTTATTAATCTTTCTTTGCCATTCTCTTGCTTTTTGTTTGGAATGAAGTTTATAGGGTAATGCCCGCACAACGAGAGGTAGCACTGACAATCTCATTACCTGAGTTATCTGTTAAAGAGTAGATTGTTGAACAACAAGAAAAATTATGCAAAGAACTCTACTCTGATAATCCTCTAAAATTTTGAGATAAAGACAAAATATTTACTAAAATCACTCTATTAAGTCCCAACACCATCATTTGGGTTAAACAAATGGTGTATACACACTAGTACACCCAAGAGTTTAATAAACAAATCAAGGAACTTCTGGATAAAGGATTGATCAGAAACAGTAAGAGTCCTCACACCAGTCCCACTTTCATGGTAAGAAATGATGCTGAAGAAAAAAGTGGAAAAGCTAGAATAGTAATTAACTATAAAAAGCTTATTGATCACACTGTCTTTGATGGTTACTATATTCCTAATAAAACAGTCCTTTTTAATAGAATTCAAGGATCCTCTTGGCTTTCAAAAATAGATTGCAAAAGCGGTTATTGGCATATAAAAATGGATGAGGAAAGTATTCATTTAACTGCATTTAGTGCCCTACAAGGTCATTACAAAGTGATAGTAATGTCATTTGGTCTTAAAAATGCACCCCAAATATTCCAGAGACGAATGGATAACATTTTCAAAGACCTTAATCATTGTTGTCTAGTATACATTGATGATATCCTTATCTTTTCTAAAATCACAGAGCAATATAAATATGATGCCTTGGCTGTCACCCAAAGATGCATTGATCATGACATTATACTTGGTAAGAACAAATGCACTTATGCTGAGCAAGAAATTGAGTTTTTAGGTCTAGAGATAAAAGTTGAACAAATCATCCTATAATAGTACATTCTAAAAAAATAGAAAAAATTCCTGAAAAAATTGAAGATAGGAAGCAACTAGAAAGATTTCTCGGGAGCCTTACCTATGCTTCAAATTTCATTAAAGATTTAGTCAAATCAAGAAAGTCATTATGACAGAAATTCAAGAAAGAAGTAAGTTGGATATGAACCACTAATGATACAAAGATTGTTCAAAACTTCAAAAAGATGTGTCAAAATCTTCCTGTCCTTAATTTGCCTAACGAAGGAGATGATTTAGTTCTTGAAATAGATGCCAGCAATGAGCACTGGAGTGCGGTACTCAAAATCAAAGAAGGAGAAAAACTCTGTAGATATTGCAGTGGAAGTTTTAATAAGACAGAATGCAACTATCCTACAATGAAAAAAGATATCGTTACAGTCATAAGGGAAATTGAAAAATTCTTAATCTTTTTAGCCCCAAAACCTTTTCTTATTCGAACTAATTGTAAAGGAATACTTGGTTTTGTAAAAAAGAATTTATCAAATATGCAAGCGCAAGAGCGATTCCTGCATTGACAATTATAGTTTAACCAGTTTTCCTTCTCTATTTAACATATATAGGGATCGAAGAACTCTCTGGCAGATAGTTTAACTCGAGAACTTGCTAATGGTGATCAACAAAGCTGACCTCCTGTCAGAAAAGGAGGAAATCCTTAATGAAATGCCACTTGTACTAGAACGGGTTACGCCTTCTGGAAATGTCCATATCGATAACCTAGAATTCCACACAAAAAGTAGATCACGTTTTGGTCTATTATCTACTGCCTAGCTAATAGCCCAAATATTTTTCCTTCTAGAGTTGCAAATTAGATACCTTCAGTATTCTTATGAAATCCAAAAAAAAAAGTTCTTATGCTCAAGAAAAATGGTTCAATGAGTGGTATGCAGCCTACATCGACTTTTATTATCATTATTCCTATGATATTTGGGAGTCTTGGAATACAACGATCTTTTTTCCCGATAGATTTAGAGTTGGTGGTACTTGTTTCCCAGCAAATTGATTATCTCCAAATGATCTTGTTTTTAAAACCTGAAAATACGGGATGGTACTTTACTTGATAGAAATTCCAGATCCAAAATTTTCATTTTTCTCAACCTTAACTAAATTCCAATAATGCATATTCAAAAAGATTCATTGGATTCTTACATCTCTATTTATAGAGGGGAGGGGGTACATAGGATGCCCTAATGGCTACAGGTCATAAAGATTTTTCACATGGCCACAGTACATACTGACTCTACAGTACACACATTATTTTACAGACCAGACACTTGTCGAAATAGTATAATAATGGAACAGTTACTTTTCAAAACTTTTAATGATGATAACACTAGTTATCATTACTGAGATTCTGCATGCCTTCATCTCCAATTATATCTTCCAAACCATCATTATCTAGATAATCATTAAAATCTTCATCAATTTGCTTAAGACGCTCTGGGTCCCATTCTTCAAATAATTCAAGGAGATATTTTTTTCCTTTTTCTGATAAAAATTTTTCCGCTCCAACATCAAAGAGATAATCAAATATATCTTCTGACAATGCTCCTTCCACCTTCATGTAGTCCTTAAATTCATTAACATTTTCCCTCGCTCGACTAATGCCCAACAATGATGATAAATGTTAAAAAATCCAAGGCCCTTGATAAAGCGGGATCAGTAACTAGATGTACCGGATTTCCATGAATCCAATTTTATCGTTGATCATTGAGATCGTCGTAATCAATGGTTTGGACAAGATAATGAGCTGGTTTGGCTTTTCCATTTTGATATTGAATTAGACTGCTATAAACTTCTAAAGTTAGGCATCTGCGAACTGGACTTTAGGAGAATAATATTTCTAGATTAGTTTTATTGTGCAGGCATTACCTTCTCACTACACTGGCGGTGTGTAAATCAATTTTTTTATGAGTGTAAGCCTTAATTTTTCAATAAGAACTGAGTGACCATTAATTGTAAATATTATTTGGTTTGTAGTTTGAGTGCATGGAGAATATAATCTTTGGAAATTGTTTCCAATAATCATATCATGAGAGGGTTGATCAGTCGCCCATAGAACCGATATAATACATTGGACTCCTCATAATTTAATGGTTAACCCTTCTATGGTTTCATTATAACTCATAACGCTATTATCAGCTATCCTTACTTATAAGGATTTTTTAGCACTTTTCCACATAAACTCAAGAAATAATGATCTTTTTTCAAGGCATACAAGGCAACCACTATCTATGTAAGCACGTAGTTCATATTTATTATATCCCTCTAAACTTATCATTAT
>NCQT01091789.1:0-10135 GCA_002740465.1 Stenocereus thurberi | reverse complement strand
TGTTGAGAATGCTTCGAATGAAATCATATTCGAAGCCATTGGATGTTGATTGAGTGTGAAGATCTTATAAATTTCTTGCAGGGATTGAAATGTATGTACGCATATGATCAAAAACAAGTAATTTTATTTTTAAAAAATGAGAAACCCAGCGACGGAATGGCAACAGATTGAGAAAAAAAAATTTTTTTTGGGCAGCGGCGGCGACAGAATGAACCATCCGTCGCTGATTGTATCTCTGATGGCGATGGATGGTCCATTCCGTCGCCACACCTACCCTGCCCATTTCCCCGCCAAAAAAAGTATGTCGCAATTTCTGTCGCTGAATCCATCGCCAATGACGATGGAATTTCACAATTCCGTCGCCGGGTACTCAGCGACATGCGAAAATCCGATAGCCGTATTCCGTCGCCAATTCCGTAGCTCATGTTAAAGTTCCATCGCTAATTAACCGTATTCCGTCGTTGATTCCATCTTTATTTGGTCCTTTTCTTGTAGTGTATGTGTTTGTTCTGCTTATGAAATTCAAGAGGATTTTCTTTTAGTCTATGTTTCCCTGTTCCTAATAGCTCATGAATCTATATTTCCTTACTTCTGGATTGAAGTGAGTATTGCTAACAATATTCGAGCCCTTGTTGAATGTGTCAGTAAGTGTTATGCTTTCGGATAGCGAAGGGACCCGTGAGTGTGAAAGAACTCTTTGTGCCATTGAGTTTGTCCTGTTGAATATCCTACAAATTGCTCATGAATCTTGCATATCCCAGGAAATAACTCTTCAACATATGCTTTAAAAATATTCATATGACAAATAGAAGTGCTTTATCCTAAGGTAATGCTACCTATAACTACTCCCTCTCTCCCTTCCTTGTGGGTACACGGATCAAAAGAAAAAGAATAAAATATTTGCTCGAGCCAGATTTGGAGTATGAGTTTGCTATGGTTATTTGGGCCTATAGTGTTAAGTCAACTACTTCCCCTCCCCCTTCCTTTTTTCGTATTTTTAGAAAACAAACGTGATTGTAGTTTGAAGGCCACAATGTACATGAATATGAGCTTCAAATGCTTACTACCAAAGCCTTTGTTCTTCCATCATCTCCCAAGCCTAAAACCTCTGCTTTCTCTATCATCATGTCTTGATCAATGTCTTATCAAAAGGAGCAGGTTACTGCCAAGAAAGATGCTTGCCTTCCTGCTCGTCTTTGCCAAGCATCTCCCTCCCTCCCCCTCCCTCTCTCCCTCTCTCTTTATCACTGTCCCTTTACATTTTGCTAATGAATTTGAGATATTGATTACTCTTTTTGCTCCTTTAATGGTGTACTATACTTGGGCATTGTGCATTTGTAAATTGTTGTTTTGGGGTCTACCCAGATCAGGAATTGTCAATTAGTGGGAATTTTTGGGGTGATGGGACTAAGTTAGTGTAGAAAATGGAGCACCCATATAAGATTAGATGAGGTAATTAACTCTATGTTGGTTGATGTGGTGCCCTTCGGTTAAGTGCCTTGACTAAATTTTATGGAGATTGAACTTTTTAGCTGTTGGAGTGGATATTTCACTTGGGGTTTATGAATTTATTACGATGATCATGCAATTGAAAAAAGTACTACTGCGTGGCATTGACCTAGAGTACGAATTGTGATTTGGTGGAGTTTTCGAGATGCTATAGATTTAATTTATCAGAAGTTACACAAGCTGGATTCTGAAGTATATGCCCTTGTAATTGCATCCAACCTTTTAGAGTATAAGTTCCCATGTTGTTGACTCGTTCACATTAGTGAAGTTCTTATATATTCTATTATGTTGTCATCATTGCTTGGATATTGTATCTGTGGCTATACGAACTTGTGTTATTTGCATCAGCAAAAGGAGATGGAGATTGACTTCTCCAATTTTATGTAAAGCATTTGACACACAGATATTGCAAAAAATGGCTATTGTGCTCACAAAAAAGGGGAATGCAAGATGTTTACTGTATTTCAAATGGAAATATGATTGAATTTGCATCTGATTGTTATCAGTCTCTTGCTTCATAATGAAACTACTAAAGTCCCTCCACCGGCACCCCCAGTGGGCAATTCTCTTTCTTGATGAACAATATCTTTTCTTATTAACAAGGTGGAAAGAACTTACAAATATAAAACAGAATTAACTTGGACGGTGTCTTTAGTTTGGCATTTAGTGTCTTGAACATTAGTGGAGATTACCAGGCATTGGTTTTACTGCTATGCAGTTTTTCTTCTCCTCTTCTAGGTTGCTAAGCGTCACAAACCCAGGAAAATTAAGGGATATTGGGTGCGCTATACATTTGGAGCTGTTGGCCTTTTAGTTTGTTCAATGTGGATTGTACATCATAGTAGATTGGCTGGAAGTCTTGATATTGACAATTGGATCCGTGAAGTAAAAGAATGAACAACTAATTTCTAGACTGAGCATTTAGAGCAGCCGGTAGGTTCTAATAATTGCTTTATCTTCAATTGCGTTGTTTCTTGTTCCAACCCTTCTTTTTTTTATTCTGAGAGATTATTCATGTATTCACTGAAAGACCTAAATCAAAAGATTGTCTTTATGTGCAAGAAAAGGAAATGTGCATGTGAGCATCCTTCATTTTTATATAGGTTTTCTGACAACTGTGTTGTGTCTGTCTAGCATTGAAGGACTGAATTAAAAGGTCTATGCCAGAATTAGTTGTGTTTTTGAGGCATGCATTCCCTTGGTGCGAATAAGCTTTGGAATGCTTCTGCAAGTAGTCAATATCTAGATGACTAGGTGATTTAGAAATTCTACGCCTTGTAAGAAGGTGCAGTTGCATCCCTTTCGGTGTATAACAGAGCATCTTTTGCAAGTATTCTTGTATGGTATCTAAAGACACGAGAATTAGTTCACCTTCTTGCATCTTATGAATATATTAGCAAATAATGCATTCCTGCTTGTTTCCTTTCCATTTTTCTTTTGAAGGAGAAGGTCATGATCCCATTCCATTTTAGATGTAGAGAAATCTCTTCTTGTTCTCAGCACCAACTACGTACTTTGGCATCTTATTGTCTGCCTGCACATTTGGCTTGGGAACATTCTGAATACTTAACCCACATTTGACGTTATTTTTCATCAGCTATTGTCTATTAGGAATGAACTTTTTGAGATGTTCAAAAAGAGGCACAAAGGGGTGATGGAGGTGGAAGAAATGCAATTAACTGCCAATTCGCTATGTAGGTAATCTTCTTTTGTCTTATGGAAGATTTAATTTGAGCACCTTGTGTTGATTGTGTGATCTGAGTCTTAAGCTTCCTTTGCCCTTACGTGTATGATTCTGATGATTTCTATTTATAGAGTATACCTATTCTTGTGCTTGTCATTTTATAGTTATCTTCAATATCTATTCTTGAAACTTGGATGATTTTGAAACTATTGTATGTCCTTTACACCTTGAGAACACATTTAGTATTAATATCAGATTTATGCTAGGTCACTCTACGTGCTGTTGGCATCCTTTATGTAGTAATACCCAAAGGATAAAGGATTGCTTGTTGGTAGAAGTTGTTGTTGCTGCTGTAGGTGGGCTGTATAGCACAAATTTAGCAGCCCCATATATGAATGTCTAATGTTTATGTATTTTTATGAGTGACCATGATTCTTTAGTCGAACACAGGCTACTGTTGCTGCTGCATGTGGGCTGCATAGCACATAAAGTACTGTGCAGATTAGAAAAGCTTAGCTTAAAAATATTGTAGTTAACAAATGAAGTGGACTCTTGTTGCTAAAACTTTTGGTGTACTTGTTTTTTATAATCCCTTTCTATGAACACAGGTTTAATACTTTTTCCTGTTTTTATTTATAGATACTTGTAGAGGCTGGCTGATCATTCTAGGTTCTAGCGTTTTACCACTGCTTGGTTTGAAGATACGAGATCACTCAGCTTTCCTCTTTGATTTTAGCCACCATTTTATGTGGTTGAACATCAAATTTAAGAACAATTCTTCTGCTCTCCAGAATTATTTTCTAGAGTTAGGGTATCTTTGGTATCATACGGTTTTGCTTTGCAGCAAATATTAGTAAGCCAATGGTTTCCAATTCAATAGAGATATATACTACTATTTTCTTGAGTTATTTGATCCATCATACCATTATATTGATTATACAAGTGACATTAGTTTTACAAAATTATTATCGAGAAAAATAATTGGTTGTTATTACATCATGGGATCTTGATTTTTAACAACAAAAAATCTCGTCGTTTACCTGTATTGAAATAATAATGACGAACCAAAGTTGTCGTTAATGATAATAATTATGAATTTTTTATTTCTAATTTTATAAATAAACGATGAACACTTTGGTCGCGATTATTATTTTGTTCCTTGTTAGTTATTTAATTGATAACGATGATGTCTCTTTTCATCGTTATTAGAATAACGATGAAAATTTTCATGTTGTCGTTGCAACTATTAATGACGGGACCAACAACAACGGACGTGACCAACAATTTTTTCATCCTTAAAGCCTTTAACGATGGAAAATTATGCTTTTAATGACCAATCTTTTTGTTGTTAGAAACCTCTTTTCTAGTAGTGTTTAATATGGTTGAACTTCCTTTTGTTCACTGGTGGATTGAAGTTTTTCCTATTTTCTTAAAGAAAAATAAACTTAACAAGTTTTTGTTTTTGTTTTTGTTTCTTTTTTTTTTTGGGCATGGGCTGCACAAATTGGCCAAGTCCCAACCAAAGTATTAGATCAATTTAACAAATGTGGTGGACTGACACGCATTATTGCCTCATCCAATCCTTCTTTAAACCATCCATTTCCTTCACCACTGCCTAGCATCAATCACAATATTCTCCCACTCCTATTCTGGGGCTACTTTCCTACATGAATCACATTAAAATTATTTCCCTCAATAGTCACTTCAATAATGTGTTTTCTCTAGACCATTCTCAAAGCCTCTGCCATCCCAGCCGAGCAAGCTTCTATTCTCCGACCTCCTGCATCCACGACTTGGCCGTCACGGTTCTTCTTCACCCAAGCCACTACACCCTTTCCCTCTTTGAAATAGGCATCAAAACTCAGGTTCTGGTTGTGGAGTGTACTCCTAGTCACAGAATATGGTATCTCCAGGGTACCAGGTGTTGTCTCTTGATGAACTCCTATTTTACCTCATTTTAGCTCTCATTTGATCCCTATTTCTTATCGTTTCCATGTTGAATTTAAATGGGAAAGAAGTCAAGTCGACTTCCTTCGAAGATATTTCGCTTATAAAATGGTTTTTCGAATTTTCAGAAATTTCTGCTAAGAAAACGAGTTATCTGCTGATGTTGGCAGAAAGGAAGGCTAAGGAGAAGAGATTCAAGTTAGAAAGGTGGTCGGTCAAATCCAGAGAGTTGGCACGGGGACTCTATGCCTAGAGGCACAGCCATGCCACGCCAAAACTTCGCCAGGATGGAGCTAGAGAGGTGGCACGCCTGTGTTGCCCTCTGCCTTCCACAATTTAATTCTTTTCCGAGGTAGAATTTGGGGGGGCTCTTCTCTGGGTTCTTGGAGGGGCGATTTAGGGTTCCTCCTTACACTCCCAAACCCCATTAGGGGCTGAGTAAATTAGGGTAATTAGGTTATATTAGATGATTATTTTTGATTCAAGCTTGTAGATTCGATCTTCAATTCAATTAAGCACAAGTTTTCTCTCCTCTTTCTCTCTTGTTTTATGTATTCAAGTTCATATTTTATTTATATGCTTTTGTGATGTTTTGTGGTTAGATTGTGTTGCTTTGATTATGATTAGCCTCTTGATGGCTAATTGATTCTATTTGAACCTCCTCCCCGTTTATCCTAAAATATAGGGTTTTCTCTCATGCCCACCATATGTTCGATGAAATGCTTGAAAGTGCTTTCATCCGTATTTTGCAAAAATTAACTTATGCTGAAAGGTGAGGTTGATTGTCTAGTGTGGTAGAGTGAATAGCTAGGATTGGGACATGAAAATAGTTTGGGTTGCAAGCTAGGTCAAGCGTTGTTAATCTCGTAGTTTAGTTGAGCTAATCCCATGAAAATAAGTAGTTAAAACAATTAGACTAACATATAGACCCTTGAGAGAGGGTTAGGTGGGCTCTAATGATACAACCGATCAACCTTGAATACTCGCATCACTTGGGAAGGCTTGGATTCGACTTGACTAGTTAGTCTACCTTAGACTTAATTACAACTGAAGTCTTCTCGCTTTAGTGGTTTAGTTTTGCTTTCCCTTTACATTTATCTCGCCTAGATTGTTACACTTGAGCTGGCTCTGGTAATTGAAAACATAACTCCCTGTGGAATACGACCCGTACTTGCCGGTTGCCAGCTACAATTACACGGTGCACTTGCGGTAATTTTAACGTAACAAGTTTTTGGCGCCGTTGTGGGGGAGTTGTCGCTTTTCAGTATTAGAACTCACTTGAGTATTCGAGACTAGGCTCGAGCACACAAAAAAAAAAATCTAAAAAATCCTATTTCCCCCTTCGCTTAATATGAGTATGAATTGTTTTGGAGATACTATGACATATAGCACGATTTTCTTCCTCATGGTGGTCATTGCTTGGAAAAGTGAGAAATTTTAAATACAATCTATAAGGGTGTGAATTGTGAGACCCGTGCTCTTTTAGAGCATTGGGATTTTTGTGCTAAAAATGTTGATGAAGCATGTGATTTTAATGACTAATTGGCTTGGGATAGTTATGAATTTGAGACTAGTTGTTTTGATTTTTACTACCCACCCCGTTACGAAATTTTTCATTCTTTTGATCATAACAACAATTCTTTTCTCTATTATATTTTTGCTAATGGTTTTGCTAGACTTATCAGTATGATAGAGACAATGAATGAGCAACAAATTGAGTTTGGTAATAAAATACGAAAGTATGACCTATCACATGAGACAGACCTTACATTTAGTTCGCCTAGATTTGATGCTAACTTGTGTGATAATGGTGTGTCTTTTCTTACTCTAGAATCCGAACTAGAGGAAGTAGCATACCATTCCTTAAATTCTCTACCCATTGTTGCTCCATTCTTACCCCATACCCTTAGGGACAAGGTATTCATGACCTTTCCTGATGCACCTTTCCCTTTAGCTCAGTCGACAAAGTTCGAAATGGGTGAGAAATTTGGTGTTGATGCTAGTGTTAATGAGGATGATATATGTTGTGAGTCAGATGATGTTTTTATTGAGGTGCATGATATTGATGTGACTCCCCCAAGGAAGTTATGTTCCGATGTTCTAGTTACGGGGCCACCTCGTCGTGATCTTGTTGACCATATATCTTTCGACTCCCTTGATACTCCACACTTCTCCCTTATGCTCACCACCTTCACCTTCCCTGAGTATTATGATATGTCACATAGTAATTCTCATGTAATGGCTCAAGGGGAATGAGGTTGACTATTCTACGCCCCCAAGTACCTTTAGAGGGTACGACCCCTTTCTCGATTCTTATAGTTTGTACCTAGAGGACATGCTTGGAAATGTCATATTAACTAATGCATTCGATCATTCTTCTGAGTTTTCCAAGGCATTTGTTATGTTTAAAAGAGCACATGCTAAGCCCTCGATTGCTCTAAATTCTGATTTTTCTAAGGCATTTGTTACCATAAGTACTCAGTAGCGAATATACTGAAGCATTGACCATTCTACTAAGCCGCTACACATGTACCACACCCTCATTGCTCCAAATTCGGTTTCTTAAGGTCCCCATAGTTGCAAAAATGATGAACTCCTGTCTTCTATCTCCTATCATTACCCACAGTCGATCATATCCAAAGATAAAGCCAATCTAGTACTCTTGGATATTTCCAAAACCCATCTCCTCAACCCATAAACCCCAACCCAAAGTAAACCATAATTGTTTAATCACGAGGCAATACATAAACAAATGGAAGGCAGACTCGCACTCGTGATGGCACAACATATAGGAGCTATCCCCCACATTAAATATCCTTTGCAACCTTTCTCTAGTGGGAATAACATCAGAATACAGTCTCCACAAGAACATTCTCAATCTCTCAGTAACAGAGGCACTCAAAATTTTCTTGAGGATCCTATAGTAATTGTGTAATCATATACCCTCCCAACATGCATGATAAGCAGAGCGTACGGTGAAATTCCCTTTTAAGCCTATTACCCAAGTAATTCTATCTGCTTTATCAACGACATGAACAGGAACACGTTTAATTATTTCCACTGTACCTTGATAAAAAAACTCCAACAATTTGGGTCTGTTCCACTCTTTCACAGTTGGTAAAAATAGGTCTTTCAGAAGTAACATCTCAGGTACATCATGTTGGGTCCATCCTATCCTTTCATAGTTGGTAAAAATAGGTCTTTTACAACTAGCCTCTCAGTTACATCATTGCTTTGTGGCCTTGGTACAAATCCAGGCATTCAAGGATCTCTTCAGACATTAATTGACTCACCATTTCCAATCAAAAAACAAGCCCCTTTCGTGAGCACCTTTGCACACTTTATCACCTCTCTCCATACAGTGGAACCCCTTACTCCGGTACCTTGATCGAGCAGTATGGTGCTCTATGACAATATTTATGTAAACACATGGAGACCCAAGGTCTCTCACTTTTGCTGGACCATCAAAGTCTTGTGACTTATTTATATCATATCATGGAACTGATGAAAAACTAAGCGCCCAGCACTTTTCAGTCTACAAAGGGATTCCCGTGCCTTAAGAGAGAGATAGTGTGATTTATCTTTGTCCACACCCCATCAAAATCTTCTCACTTAGGCATCCATCTTTTCACATACACTAATTAGAAGTACAACAGTGCTTATACCATGAATAGGAATAGATTGAAGAGTAGACTCTGACAAGAGTGGTCTGTCCTGCCTAAGAAAGGGCTTTCCCTTTCCAACTTAACAGACAAACGTGATGCAAATTTATCTAGGAGCTCATCATACCCATTTTGCTCAAACGTCCTCCCTATACCAATTTATTACCCGAAAACTAAATGATTTCTGGTGCCATCGCCATTCCCAATATCTCACCAAATCCCCATAATGATTCTTTTGAAACATTTCTTGAGCAGTACACACCTGACTTTGCGTTGTTAGCCCTTTGCCATGACCATTGTTTATATTTATCTAGGCATTCCTCGATACATTGTGCGTCTCCATTGTGGGCCCTACAGAAGAGCATAAGACCATCCGTAAACATAAGATTTGATATTGAGGGATGTACACCCGTGGGCAACAGAGACACAATGTAGTCGTCCTTACCCTTTCCTGCTTCAACAAAAGACGACGCAAAACTTCTTTACAAATGATGAACAAGTACGGGGTTGAGGGGTTCTCCGTGCCTTAGACTACAAGAGGGTGTAAAACATCCAAAAGGCGACCCGTTAATAAGAAAGTTGAAATGCATTCTGACACAAGTTGAGCCACTTATCACAAAATCCTAATTTCTTCAACAAACCAAGTAAAAAATTCCATTCCAATCGATCATAGGCTTTCATCATATCTACCTTAATCCCTATCACAGTATCACCCCAACCTCACCTTGTTTTGTTTTCATGAAATGAACTACCTCTTTGGCTAATAGGACATTTTCGGCAATCCATCTCCCAGGTGCAAACACCCCTTGGAGTAAGGAAGAAGCAATATCATCGAGACATCGATGATTTGAACTAACCGATTTGCCATGATCTTTGATATTATCTTGTAGCATACATTACATAGGCTTATGGACCAAAATTGATGGACTTCTACCACCCTTTGAAATTTTGGGATGAGCCTAATAAAAGTATGATAAACTAACCCAGTCTATTTACTGTAACACATTTATCTTTATTATTTACTTCATGTCATTGTTTCTTAATACGTATTATTTTTGTTAGCTTTTGTGCATCAAAATATTCTCAACTCTAAAATGTCTCTCCAAAATTTTTTTATGGATCACTTGAAATTGGTCTCTATATGGGTAATGATACTTGCAGCGGTGAGATCACCTATGCGCATATGTATCTCTCCAAATGCTGTGCAAATAGGACTCAGTCTGAGAGTTATTATTGTACGATGCCTTACATAATTTTTAGAAAAGTAGTACTAATAGTTAGTTAAAAGAACAACTATTGAGTTCTAATAATATAGGGTCGCATAGTTATATGA
>NCQT01091761.1:0-10866 GCA_002740465.1 Stenocereus thurberi | reverse complement strand
GAAAAACAGGTATGACTTACCTGTAAATTCTGTGATTACTTTCCAATAAATGGAATACATTGGTGGAATGTGACATTCTTTTTCTTCTGATAACTGCCTCTCTTCTCCTCTGTTTGAGTTTTTCTTTTTTTAATAAAAAAAGATCCTTTTTTTCCTTCTTTTCTTTGATGGTTGGGAGGTGTAGGGCCGCATGTTACAAAGGAAGTAATCTTGCGTGGGAGATTGGGTGGGATTGAACTCCATAACCTTGCGCTTGGAGGATGGATTAATTACTGCTTATCCAAGTGGTGTTCCTAGGATAATACCTAGCATATAATGTGTTACTATTTGTTGTCTAAAATGATAAGAGCTCCTTTTTTGAGTATTGAGCATCATGTTTTGAATTGCTTAGACTTCGAGGCATGGTTTCTTTGGCATACCTCTCTGAATGGGAACTTTCGGATATGTTTAAGAAGCCCTGATGTGTCTCAGATATAAGGCAGTAAAGCATAAGGTACAAGATGAGCTGGTTCTGAACTAAATTAGGGCTCAGATGACTAAAGGGTTGCTTGAGTCTTTTATTGGGCTATTGGATCTCTAGATTACTACTAAACATAATAAACATGCATTTATAATAAAAGATAGCTTCTCACAAAGTTTTAAGAGAATTTACCAAATATCTTAGGCACTTAGCTGATTCAAAGATTGAAGCTGTCATTGCAACGTGCCGTTCGTATTCAAGAGTGGAAAGCAATGTAAAGCTGTTGAAAATCCCAAATCTTCAAAGACTGGGCAATTCCTTGAAGAAGAAATTATGATATTATCATCAGGAGGGGCAGAGTCCAGAGTTAAGAGTGACAAGAAGCACTATATTCAAAGAGGATCAGCACTGTCATTTATTCTGCATCAGTATTAGCTTTGATCTTTGAATCAGCTTATTTTTTAAATGAATTCTCTCAAACTCTGTGAGGAGCTATCTTTTATTGCCCCTTGATGAAGACATTTGTAGAGTATAACGTAGTCATCTTTCTGATTTTCAAATCCAATGCTAAAATAACTGTGTAAATGAAAAAACTACCTGGTAAGATCTTATCCAAACCATTGCACTGATCCCATTCACTCAGGCTTTCATTAGCTCGCTTGCGCTATTTGTGTTTGTCCCTTACAGCAAATGAGTTCTATAGTCTTGAAAGAAAGAAGGATATTAGGTGTAGAAGCTAACATACGGTCTGCTAACATAAATGAATCCTTCAAAAGGAATTGATGGTTTTAATGAATGTGCAGAGAGAACTGTAGGGATTCCTTAGAGATTCTTGAGTGGAGCTAGACTAAATATAAGATTAATGTCCAAGATAATTATATTGCTTCTAACCTGAAGTTAATTTCAACTGTTTGTTGCAATTGCATTTATTTTTCTTATTTCGTGATTTTCCTTTTTTTAAAGAAAAAAAACAAAGGAACTTCATTTTCTAATGGTCTACCAAGCATTCAGAAAAGTTCTATGGTTGACTTTCTTTTAGAAAGTGTGTTCTTTTCCTAATGATAATGATTTTTCTAGAAAATCATTTTCCTTCTCGCCTAGAACTTTGTAAGTGTACTGGGCCCTACCTGTCCCCCTCCCCCCCAAAACAAAACCCAAAAAAATAAATAAATATAGATCTTTATTCCATCATTTGCCTGGATACTATGATGAACCTTTCCTTCTTTTCCTCATGGCTTATTGTCTGCTTTCTGATAATCTTGTGTTCCACGTAGGAACATTTCCAAATGATAAGAGTAGAGAATGCTATGAGTGCATCAGGCCCTACCTCTAAGCAGGTATTAACGAATCTCTGTTTCATATGTATGCTTTCTTTTATTCTTCAAAAAATAAGATATCTATTGCAATGACGAATTACGAGACTGTTGATAACATGTCCATTAGGATGATGAATTACTTTGTTGTTGATTATGACAATTTCAGTTAATACACATGCCGTTGCTTAACTGTTATGTTAAACTTTACATCATTCAAATGCTGTTTCCCCTTTTATTGTGATTTCAAAATTGACGTTTATTCAGCAGTGCTGGGCTGAAGCCTGCCCGACTGTTGACATCTAATTGGAGCACCTGGTGAATCAGCTCACTTCTTGCAATGTCTAACCCTAATGTATCAGATCCTTTCTTTCAAAGGATTGCACATTCTGAGCTTCATTTGATTTTGGCAATATGAATATCCAAATTACTGCCTGAATGATTAACATTAGATGTGAAGTACTGACGGATAGTGGTGCTGGCAATTACTGGTTTCTTAAAACCAAGCCACCAAACAAAACCACTAACCTTTGATAATCACTACCAAAAACCCCAAGACTAACTTAAGTGTTTTCGGTGTTCTTCCCTGGAAGGGCTTTGTATCAAAATATCATCAAAGTACACTACCAAAAACTTCCCAGGGAAAGGGCGAAGAATATGAGTTGTGGCTCTTATGAAAGCATTAGAATGGTTACTAAATCCAAAGGTCATAATTAATGACTGAAATAGTCCATCTGGAGTCTTAAAGATTGTTTTCCATTCATCCCTAGTATAATCCTCAACTAATGGTATCTAGGCCTTAGATCAATTTTGGAGAACCACTTGGATCTAAACATTTGGCCCAATATATTGTCAATTCTAGTAATGGGAAACATAGATGTGATAATAATCTTATTAGTGGTTCTACTATCAATATACATCCTCCAAGAACCATTTTTCTTGGGAGTCAACACGATATGAACAACACAAAGACCAAAACTATGTTGAACGAAACTCATTTGCAAGAGATTCTCCACTTGTCTATCCAGCCCACTCGAGTTCATCTTACAGTGTGGTAGGATGAATGAGAATGATCCTGGGACAAGATCTATAGCATGTTGTATATCCCTCAAGGGAGCTAACGCAGTACAAAGGCCACCATGGAAAACATTCTTAATTTACCAAGATGTTCACTAAGATCAGTGGACATCTCACATGTAGTAGCATAGGGAAACACAGGTTGGGCTTTGGCTACTAAAGCTGGCGACATATTAGAATGTTGTCCTTATGTTCCATCTTCATATCCCTATAGAAAATGTAACTTATTTATTTGCTTCCTAGATTGATGTGACTTGTAGTTAGTTCCTTTGGTCTTATTATGTTGTGAGGGTCGAGCAGGAGCTAACCTTTTCCTCCTTCCATTATGAATGAATAGATAAGTGTTATCCTTTTTAAGATTAGTGGCGTCTTTATTCTAATCCAAGGAAGCCCCAGTAAAATGTGGGCAACATCCATAGGTATAATATGATAGTAAATCTTCTCAGAATAAACCTAACTAGAGAGGAAATTCACCCTTTAAGAATTATCAAAGATATCTTATCCCCAAGCAACTTTAATAGTGGTCAAATATAGAACAGGATTAAGGTTGAAAAGTCTTAAGAGCAGATCATGAAATTGCAGTCATGGAACAACCATTATAAATGACTAAACCAAAAAAATTTCTCACCGCATAGCATTTTAGTCTCAAAGATAGCAGCACATTTCTAGGGACAATCAGTAGATGAAAGAAAATATCTCATGTAATAAGATAACTCTCTCTCATCCTATTCATGCTCACTCTTAATAGTAGTGTCAGCGAAAATAGGATAGACGGTCTTATCTAATTGTTCATCATGTTCAAGATTTTCTGTTCCTAGGCATAGTTAGGACAACGAGACACTGGGTGACCTCTCTCATGACAATTTTGACACACTATAGAAGGCAATGACTTAGAATGGAGGAGTGGGGGTGAGCTAAGGGAACTTTCTTTAATCGAGCTTGCCGGCTAGCTAGTCTAGACATTGCTTTTTGCAAACTAATTCTGTTGTGATTACCCCTTGGGGTAAGAAGTCTTTTGAAATGTCATGGTCTTGGAGGACTTATACTCTACCTATGAGAATAGAAGGTTTTTTGTACCTGTACATTTCTAAGGCCTTTTAATAACCCTCGACTAAAGACCAAGGATGGTGCAGGCTTACTTTTCCCTTAGGATCATCTCTAAGTCCATTAATGAACCTAGTCATAGTTACCCATTGCTCTAAGTTTCATTTCCTCAATTTGGGCATATTAATTCGATATACTAGAACATAATTATCAACTTGTTATCCATAATGCCTTTATGAATGAAGGTAAATATTTTTCTTTTAAATTCTATTTCATTTCACCCTACAAATTGATAGATGGTTTGGCTATCTTCCTTTGGACATTTTACCAATTTTTGTTACTAGACCCAACAAGGTTCATTTAGCAAAATGAACTCTATGACTATCAGTCATGCCATAAGATTCAAAGTTTTCCTCTAGGCGATTTAACCAATCAATCATTTCTACCCTCAAAGTCAGGGGCATCAACATTGACTTTTCTAGTCACACTGCGAGGATTGGAAGATAAGAGAATTTAGAGAGAGGGAAAAAAGGGATTGACATTTCTGTGCTAAAATCAATATGCATTCAAATAAGCAATAATGTATGATTAATAAAGATTCATAGATCACCTATTTAAAGGTATGTAACCTTCCTAATATGACTAATACGAATTTGAACAGAAGTAGGAAACTATAATATTTCTAAAAAGAATAGGATACCATAATACCTATCCTAATAGAAACAGGAAACCACAATAGACTAAACTTGTAGGATCTCTTAATTATTTTTCTTAAACTTTTTCCTAAAGTAGGTCTTGATCCATCGCCCCCGGGGCAGGTGTGGTGTGTGAGATACATGCAGCCTGATAGTGGCATTGGAGGCGGACTATTTTTTGTTAGCTAAAAAAATGAAAGGGATTGACTGCTACCATCCACAACAGAGTAGTGAATAGCGAGATATTGTGCTTTTGCCCAGTGCAGTATTGTTCTTCTTCCCTATTATAAATGGTTTTTCAAATGGTTACAAACCATTTAACAAAGAAGTGAAGTAACCTCTGTTTTTGTTAGAAAGAATTAAACAGTCTTGCCTGCTCAGCTTTGGTTGTTAGAAGTTTGTTATATTGTCAGACAGTTTGTTACATTGGTTCTTCTTTCTTTCTTCTTTTCTTGCATATTAAGTTGTACATAAAAACCAGGATGTACTGTACAATTTATTCTTTTACACAATAAGATCATCTGCGAAGCTCTTCTTTCTCTCTCTCTCTATCCAGTTCCTCTTTGTTTCTTGCCTCCACAAACTCGAAGTCCTCATGTCAACATGGTATCAGAGCCATGGATATCTCTGAAATTGCTCATTTCTTCATATTTTTTTTTTCTAGACCATTCTTAACTGATTGACTCATCTTCACCAGCTCATTCTTTCTAGTGATTCTTTTGTTTTCCAGTTTCAGAAATTCTACCTCACTTTTCAAGAAAATATACAATCTCTATACAAACTTCTTATTGATATTCATTCATAAATGCATTTGCTTCTTCAAATCTGGAAATGACAACGGCAAACACAGAGGTTCCAGCTGAAGATCTTGCTGAAGCGTATCTTTTACATCCTTCAGATCACCCTGGCCTGCTGCTTGTATCCACTGTTTTTGATGGAAACGATTTTGGATCAGGGAAGCGTACAATGACAATTGCTCTGTTTACCAAAAGAAAGCTCTATTTTGTTGATGGAAGCCTTACCAGACCTCAGTTTTCTTCACCTGATCTGAAGAAATGGATAAGGTGCAACGACATGGTAATGTCCTGGATTCTAAATGTCATGACTAAAAACATTGCAGATAGTATCATATATGCCAAAACTGCTAGGCAAATGTGGACTGAATTAGAAGAACGATTTGGTCAAATTAATGGTGCAAAATTATATCATGTTAAGAAAGAATTGTACACTACTAGTCAAGGTGCAGATGATATAGCTTCCTATTTCACAAAGGTGAAAAGTCTATGGGATGAATTAGATGATCTTGATGAAATACCTTCTTGTACTTGTTCTTCTGCTGAGAAAATGCATAAAAGAGATCAAAAGCAGAAACTATTACAGGTCCTAGTGGGACTAAATGAAGATTACAATACTGTCAGAGGTAACATTCTTATGATGAGGCCTCTACCATCCATTAGTCAAGTCTACTCTATGCTGGTTCAAGAAGAAAAACAAAGAGAGATCAGGTCTGCTGGTCACTTTCTTGGTGACTCTGCTTCTTTAGCTGTTGAAGTGCACAAACCAAATATCTACAAGGGAAGGATGGACAGGGTTAAAGGTAGACTTGAAAACATTCCAAATAAGCTTGAGAAGGCTGCTGGAAAGAGATCCAGTATGTTCTGCAACTATTGTAAGAAACCTGGGCATTCTATTGATAAATGCTATAGGTTGCATGGTTTCCCACCAAATTTCAAATTCAAGAATCCAGGAAGGACAGCTGCCTTAGTGCAAACTAGTGACCAAGACAATTTGGTCTCTACTCAAGACTGCAAGGCC
This sequence comes from Stenocereus thurberi, assembly GCA_002740465.1. Taxonomy (NCBI): domain Eukaryota; kingdom Viridiplantae; phylum Streptophyta; class Magnoliopsida; order Caryophyllales; family Cactaceae; genus Stenocereus; species Stenocereus thurberi. The sequence goes on along the minus strand of NCQT01091761.1, from coordinate 4,462 downwards.
TCTGGTTCATAGAATGAAATTACAGTCCCAAGATTAACCAAAGAACAATCAGGCCAACTCATAGCCTTGCTCCAGAATGTCCAAGTCAAGAAGACAGGGCCTAATGCTCCATACTATGGTCCTGAAAATTCTGGCTCTGCAGCAGCATTCACAAGCATGACAGGTATAAACACCGCTAGTTACAAACAGAATTTATGCTTATTATCCTCAATTACTAATTGGAAAGACATATGGATTATTGACACTGGGGCTAGTGATCATATGTGTCACAACAAAGGGTTCTTTACAACCTTAACAAGTCTTTCCAGACCTCTTACTGTCACCTTACCTAATGAAAAGAGTGTGGCTATTACCTATTCAGGAACTGTCATGCTCAGTGATGGTTTTCTTTTATATGGGGTACTTTATATTCCTAGTTTCAAATGTAATTTGTTATCAATAAGCAAGTTATGCTATCAAGATGGATGTTATGTGGTTTTCACTCCCAAATGTTGCCGCATGTAGGCCCCTTCAGTGAAGAGGCCTCAGGTTCTTGGTGCGGATTTTGGAGCTCTTTACTTATTGCAGTTCAGACATATATTCAATCAAGATGTTGCTGCTCATGGTTGCTGTTCTAACAATTTTTCTCCAGTATTTCAAGGCTCTGCATACACAGCTAGGAGTCTTTTAGATGATTTTTCTCTTTGGCCTGCCAGACTTGGACACTTGCCCTTTGTCAAATTACAGAGTTTGGGATTATTACCTTCTTATGTTTCTACTGATGTAATAAGATAGTGTTTGATTTGTTCTAGGGCTAGGCAACATAGGTTGCCATTCCCTCATAGTCAAATTCACTCTACACACATCTTTGAGCTCATTCACATTGATTTATGGGGCCCTTATCGTGTTTAAACATACAATGGTTACAAGTATTTTTTGACCATAGTTGATGATTACAGTCGAACTACTTGGACACATCTTTTAACAACCAAGAGTAATGCTATGCCTATCATTAAAGCCTTTATAGAGATGGTCAATACTCAATTCAATAGAAAGGTGCAGACTATCAGGTTAGACAATGCACTTGAACTTGATCTTCCCAAGGAAACCACAGAGTACTTTATGGCTAAAGGAATCTTCCATCAAACTAGTTGTGTAGGAACAGCCCAACAAAATAGTGTGGTTGAACGAAAGCACAAGCATCTACTTAAGACTTCTAGGGCTCTCTTGTTTCATTCTGGCCTACCTGTTAAGTATTGGGGGGATTGTGTCTTAATTGCGACTTACCTCATCAACAAATTTCCTTCCAAATTTCTTAAAGGTTTGAGCCCTTTTCACTTGCTGTTTGGTCAGAAACCAAGTTATGATCATCTTCGAGTATTTAGAAGTCTCTGTTATGCTTCCACTTTGAAATCTGGCAAAGATAAATTCCAGCCTAGGGCTGTTCCATGTGTGTTTTTAGGGTACCCTTTTGGACAAAAACCTTACAAGCTGCTGAATCTTGAAACACATCAAGTGTTTACCGCCAGAGATGTGATATTTCATGAAACAACACTCTCTTATCATCATATCTCAGTCACTAATGGTCTTTCAATGTTTCCTGCTCCTAGTTCTTATGGGTACCATGACCCTGAAGGATTTTCAAATTCGTTCCTAAGTGCTAACGCAGAACGTAGACAGAATACTCTCTCCAGTTCTCCATTATCCATTCCAGGAAGCAACTCTTCTTCCCATTTGCCCTCCTCTCAGCCAACTAGAAGATCTAATAGGCCTCACAAGACTCCTTCTTATCTTTCAGAGTATGTTTGTAATAATGTTATGATAGATTCTTCTAAGCAGTTTTGCTATCCCAACACAGTCACTTCTATATGTTGTAATGTCACCACTGTTGGCCCAGACTCTTTACCATCACAGGCTACTACTTTACTTCAGCACTTAGACTCCTATAAGGAGCCTAGCTTTTATGAAGAGGCTTACACAAACCCAGCATGGCAGGAGGCCATGAACAAGGAGTTTGAGGCTCTTCAAGCCAACAACACTTGGGAATTAGTTCCCCTCCCTACAGGTAAGAAGCCAACAAGCTGTAAATGGGTGTATAAAATTAAATACAAAGCTGATGGTAGCCTTAAAAGATGCAAAGCAAGACTTGTCATATGTGGCTTTACACAAAAAGAAGGTATAGACTACACAGAGACATTTTCTCCTATTGTTAAGATTACTACAATACGAAGTCTCATTGCAACTGCAGTTAAGAAAAGTGGCCTATCTTCCAAATGGACATCAATAATGCTTTTTTACATGGTGATTTATATGAAGACATCTACATGAAACCTCCACAGGGACTAGCTGTTCCTTCTAACAACATTGTTTGCAAGCTTAAGAAATCATTATATGGTCTCAAACAAGCTTCTCGTCAATGGTATTCTAAACTCTTTGATACTCTGAAGGATATTGGTTTTCAACATTCCAGAAATGACTATTCATTGTTTTACAAACAGGAAGGACAATCCCTTGTTCTTCTTATTGTTTATGTAGATGACATAGTTGTTACAGACAATAATTCTTTAGAAATTACAGCATTAAAGGCTTTCCTTAATGATAAGTTCAAAATCAAGGACCTAGGTGAGCTGAATTATTTTCTGGGAATGGAAGTGATTAAGGTTCCCAATGGCACTATTCTCACACAAAGAAAGTTTGCTTTGGACCTTCTGAAGGAATTTCAATGTGATATGCTCCCAGCTACTACTTGTCCTTTAGGACCCATGTCCAGAGGATCTTTTAATGAAGATAGTTTTGCTAATGTTGCCAGTCACAGGAAACTTGTGGGGAAACTCAACTACCTTACCAACACTAGACCCGACATTGCATTTTCAGTGCAATACCTTAGTCAATTTCTCCAAGCACCTACGGTGTCTCATTGGACTGCAACATTACATACCTTGAGATACATAAAAAGAGATCCTGCTCAAGGTTTATTTTTCAATAATAGAGATGTCTACAACTTAGAAGCTTTTTGTGACTCTGGTTGGGCACAATGTCCTTGCACTTGAAGATCTGTTAGTGGTTACTTTATTATGATGGGAGGAAGTCCCATTTCCTGGAATCAAAGAAGCAGCCTACTGTGACTTTGTCCTCTGCAGAAGCAGAATACAGATCAATGAGGGCTATTAATGCCGAGCTCTCCTGGTTAACACGACTTCTTTCTGAGTTTCAAGTTCCCTCTATTATCCCTATTCCTATCAAACGTGACAGCCAGGCTGCTATTTATATAGCTAAAAACCCTGTTTATCATGGGAGAACCAAGCATACAGAACTAGACTATCACTTCGATTGAGAGAAGCTCCATGAAGGCTTAATTTCTTTCTCTTACATTAAGACCAAAGACCAGCTTGCTGACATTTTTACAAAATCTCTTCCTGGTGTCCAACATCACCATCTGCTTAGCAAGTTGGGGGTTTCCTCTGGTACAACCTCCAACTTGAGGGGGGGTGTTAGAAAGAATTAAACAGTCTGCTTTGGTTATTAGAAGTTTGTTATATTGTTAGACAGTTTGTTACATTGGTTCTTCTTCTTTCTTTTCTTGCATATTAAGTTGTATATAAAAACCAGGATGTACTGTGCGATTTATTCTTTGACACAATAAGATCATCAGTGAAGCTCTTCTTTCTCTCTCTCTCTATCCAGTTCCTCTTTGTTTCTTGCCTCCACAAACTCGAAGTCCTCATGTCAACAATTTTTTTTTTCCCTTTTCTGTTTTTGATTATAGTTTCTTTTCTTTCTTTCTCTGAGTTTTGAAGAGGGAAGGGGGGTGGCTAGCTTTTAACTGGGACAGGAGGGTAAGGGATTCATACAAGCGATGGGGTTCAAATATCTGCCCTAGAAAATTGTGTTACGTTTGACCAAATGCAATAATGAAGCGCAAAAGGAAGTGATACCTCTTCATTTGAAGCATTTGATTGTTAGAGTTATGGGTCTAGTAGCTTTGTTTGTTGGTGTTCTCTTAGTAATTGACAATGCTATTCCTGAAGCCATAACACCTGGTCTTGTCCATCGTAACATGAAACTGAAAATCTTGTTTAAAAAATCAATCAATTCTTAAAAATAGGAAGTCAAGGGAATAAATGGATGGCAAAATTATGTAGTATGCTGGGCTAATATCATGAGTGGAGTAAAAACGACTTGATACGTTCATTTGAGGTGTCTATTTGACTTTAAGAGTTTCAGATTTTGTAAGCTTTGGTTTGTGGTGCTCTGTTGATAACTGATTATGCTACTCTTTGTATCATTTATGGCAGTGTTATATCCTCTTTGACTTTAGCATCTAACTTTTACCGATTTAGCTGGGTTATTCACTGTTATCTGCTCTTCTTTTATCAGATAAATTACCTGCATAAGTTGGGCTGCACAGTTGTGCCTGAATCGAAGCTCAATGCTTCTCATTTGATAGAGCAATACAGATCTCTTTTGGTAGGCTCTTTGAATG
>NCQT01091738.1:10483-25532 GCA_002740465.1 Stenocereus thurberi | reverse complement strand
CTAAAGGTCAATAAAGGACTAACCTTTAGGATTGCAGAAGCGGAGAAATCTGATGCTCGATAATTGCTTACGTAGTGTTAAACTAGGACTTATGGTGGCTGCTAGAGTTACCATAGTTGTCATGCCCCAAACCTGAACTCAAATGATGATGAGGCTAGCACGAGAGGGGGGAAAGAGATTTGGGATTTTTGTTTTCGGCTTCTTTCATGAATGCAAAAGCAGCCCCCCAAGCCCCTTATTTAGTAGCATAGAGCTGAAACGATCAATAGGAATTTAATGGGCATGATTAATACATAATTAACCGTTTTATAACTACCCAATTAAGAAGATAATCAATGTGACCATTACTTCAATCAACAATCTAGAAACCTAGTTGCTCACAAAAATAGATTTAAAATCACTGAAAAGGAAACTAAAAGAACTTTTCGTGTAATCTACTTCAATTTAGCCAGTCCTGTTAAATTTGGAAGGATTTATAGCAATCAACCTTTTTCCAATTATGATAGTTATGTTTTATAAGAGCTGTCGATTATGGATAGAGAAATTACAGCAATTAGTTTAATTTAACTTGACTTATTACATCAGGTAACCTAATTTTTTAATTTTTTTTCCTTTTTGCTGATAATTGGTTGTGTCCTAATTTCTCTATCCTCTCTCCTGTCTCGTCTCAACTTTTGCATTTCGTTCTAGCAATCTTGGCTTTCCTCTTCCTTGCTCAATCGATAAGCTTTCTGACCAAAGAACCATGTGCCAGGCCTGGCATCAAGTTGTTTCCTTTTTTTTTTAATATGTGGACAAAACAGCTGCTTCAGTTGTTGAAGATCTTGTGAAATGCATGGCTAATACGGTTATGTTGCGGTGACATTCCACGTAAAAGATGAGAGATATTTTAGGCTTACACTCATATCGCAACCTTCATTTTGAGGAAAATAACATGTGAGTTTCTCTAGAAAAAATAAATAAGTTTTATTACGCAAAGCTATCAATTAGTTTTCCTTTTGGATGAATAATCGCTGTGTAGGGATTAATGGCTAAGTGATGAATTAGGGAAATTGAGAGAATGTTCATTCTATTTTCAGAATCTTTTGGTGCGAGTGAAGGATTGATGATGAGAGTAAAAGGGAGGTTAGATGATTAAAGGAGTCATGAAGTTTAGAAACAAATATAAAGCCAAGAGCTGAATTCAGAGGATTAGAAGATTTATTGAGGCGAGAGAAAGAGAAGAGACAGATAGAAGACTTCTTAAGAGGAAGACGTGGGGATTAGAGTGGGAGGAGAGAAAAAAAAATCTTATCTTGTAGTTAACCTCTTAAACAAATTGCTGGTAAATATTTTGTATGATCTAGATTTATTGTTATTAGATCGTTGGTTGATATTAGTCAATTATAGTATTTGAAAAAAAAATTGATTATAAGAGAAATTTTCATGAAATTTAAAGAGTAAATAATTTCTTTCTATTTTGGCCAACTACAATAAAAACAATTTCCTTTTTCAAATTTTTAATTAATAACTAGCAAAGACCCGCGCATTCTCACCAAACTAAGTTTTTTGAAGAATTAATGGTACTTCAAAAGTATCATTGAATAATTATTAGTTTGACATCAATAAATATGTATCACATAAGTTTCAGTATGAATCCTATTTCAAATGCACTATACTATCGTGCATATTTTTTGGGATGAAATCTTTTTTCACGGGATGAAATTATTTTAAAAATAAGATTACATTACTGTTCATTATAGTGAGTGTTGCTAAAATTTATTCATTTATTTATTTTTTTGGTATGGATGATACGTTTGGCAAAATTTATTAGGTACAATAGAAAATATTCTATAACTAATAAATCACTCATTTAGATAATATCAATTTGTACAATCAAAACAAACTTGTCAATTGAAATCCTTGCAAAATATCCACGTGCAAACATATCTAAGCTGGGGAGGGGGGAAGGTAAGAGATGACACGATGTAGATTATTTGGGAATTAGGAAAATGAAATAAGAAGAAAATAAAATGTGAATTGTGATAATTAAAGCGGGGAAGCTTCTGGTAGTAATTGCCCATATGATCGACCTCTAAACTTGATTTATAATGCTTTGTAATTATATATTAGTGGAAATGTTAAATGGATAAATGAATGGGCAGATGACTTCAACTCTACTCATTTATCTTCAATGAGTAAGTAGGTCATATTTATATTGACCCATTTAAATATTAAATCAATATATATCAAGATTTTCAAGCTATTTTACAAAAGAGTTAGGTTCCAGTAGTGGAATTCTCAATTCGTTCAAGATTGATACAATGATGGACTTGACCATGCTAATAATTTCTATAATTAATAGTCAAGGATGACAATTAACAATAGACAATCTCATTTCCTGGTATCAGACAATATATATCCCAATAATCTATGTCGTCTCCAAAACATCCCTCAACCTGGAAAATCATTTCACCAATACTTCAATTCTAGCTCATTGCAAATTAATCATACGCCCCTTCCCCATTTTTCATCGTTAAAAAATATCTGAACTCACTGCTCTCATTTTTTTTCCTTGTATGTGTTTCTCCATTCTCCAAACCTCTCCCCTTCAATGCTTCACAAGTCCGCTGGCTAGATGGTGATTAGGGGCTCATGGGGACCTTCTAACAGACATAACATCGACGAGGGGCAATGGAAATGATCTATACCCATAAAAACGAGGATATTAAGCCAAGAAGGAGAATTCAAATTTTTCCATGTGACTGAGTTGAATATCTAAAACTGAAAGACCCAGAATACTTTACTGCATAGGCAAAGAGTGACTCAATTACTTTTACAGGAGATGAGTACCCCCCCGAAAACACACACATAGAAAAAAAAATTAAATTAGACAAAAGATGAATCAATTAAAATCATATTTGAAAAAAAGCTAAAATTGAACCTGTAGGAAATTGATCAAAGTACTAAATGAAAAAAAAAAATTTACCAATTGAACTGAGAATGAAATCAATTACTTGGGTTAAAATAAAGGAATGCACTTGCATTCGTATAGATTCTAGTCACTGTGAATAATATCCATGCATGTCATTGGACCGTCCATTTTGCTTGGCCTTAGTAGATTCGTTCACTTCAATTTTTATCTCCCATGCCATATATCAATGGAATAATGGAGACAGGAGAGACTAGAAGACCAACACAAATACACACACAGAGATGGAGGAAACTAACCTTTGTACTTTTTTGACTCCAAAATCGGTCTAATCTTGCCTCTTGTCTCGAATTGACTCCATTTAATTTGTTGATAAACCAAAATCAGGTTATTGCAAAATAAATCAACAACAATCCAAATTACAGCAAAAATTAACCATGAACAACTAAAAATGAGCAGGCAGCATATATAAACTAAAATGAAACCCAAACAAAAAGAACTATTAAAAAAGGTATAGATTAGGAGAGATATAGTCATATGAGAGAGGAAGAGGTTATAGCCATATATAGAATGGGGTGAAATAGAGATGATGGAAAATTATCGTGAAGTAGTGATTACAGAGAGCGGAGCATGATTTTACGATGACTGTAGAGATGGAAGAGTAGAGCAGTTACACAGAGTATAGTTTACTAAATTAGAAGTCAAACAATTTGTTTTAGGGGGGGAAAAAAACTAGTTAATTATTAAGGGGTATGATTTTGTAGACCTTGAGATTGACGGAGGGCATGCATTCTGGCTCCGCAATTCATGGCCAAAGCAAATAAACTAACATTTCTTTTATAACATAATAGATAATAGATTAGATTAGATTAGATTTTTTTGGTGCAGATATATAGTATTAGATATAGATATAGACAGGTTAGATTCTTGAGTAATACCATAATTAGCAACTACATCAAAAATATACAGCAAACTATAATACAATATTCAGGACTACTTGATAAATCAAATTGTCAATTATAAACCTAACTTCTCAAATGTTCTTGTCTATGTGTTTGATTGACGAAAATACAAAAAATTGGTTTGACAGTAAACTTTAATAATTTAAACATAACATTAGTTTGAGCACAAGTAACTTCAATTACATATTTATGAGTGCTCAATCTAAAATTGTTTCATTTTATACCCTTTCATTATCTAATATTTGCTCAAAATAAATTATTAGACTAGTCTTTTAATATAACTTTTTATTTATTTTGTAGAATTGTGAAATCTAGAAAAAGAATGAAAAAAATTGATTAAATTGGATGTAAAGAGAAGGGAAGGTGTTGGATCAAAGTTGAATAATTAGGGAAGGGAAAAAAAAAAAAAAAAAGGGAAGAAGATTGAAGCTCACGCCCAGGCATCGAGCCCAGCCCAAGCATCTTTCTCCTCTCACATGCAGGCCTTTTCCTCAATATGGGCCTGTTTTTGACTCCCAAACTAAAGCCCACTGGTCTGCTTCCTCCTCCTTCAATTTCTCTCCTTGTAATCTGGCCAGCGCCCCTTGTCAATAGGCTTGTTTTGCTCTACTGTTCCCGGGGTCCATCTTCTCCTCCTCTCTCCACATTTCTCCTATTCCTATTCCTCGTTTCTCTCGTTCATGGGCCTGGCCCAAGTTTTCTCGAACCAGTCCGACCCTAATTTCCCAAACCCACCTTGCTTGGCCGCTTCACTTAATCCTCCATGCGGAATGCATGTGACCTCGAGTCAGCCTCCTCCTTCTCCTTTCTCTTTCTTCTCTACCCAGCAAAACCAGCCACCCAGAAATCCTACTAACCCTGTTGTTTTTCTTCTTCTTCAACCCTTCCTCTACGCTAACTCAAGCTTTATCCTCATCATTATTATTATCATCATCATTCTAACCATCTACATCATCAATGGCAAGGATGACTGCAGGGAGTTTAAGGCGAGAATTCATTGAAGCAATGAAGACCTGATTTTAAGGGCTAGGAATGGCCGATAAGAGTAATGAGCACAGGAAGAGAGTGGAGGGTACTAGAGCACAACATAGGGTATTATTCTTTTGGTTCAAAATTTCTTTTTTTTAAGTATTGTGTTTAGATCAAGAATTTTAATTTTTCAATTAGCATAATTTGGTTTGGGTTATTAGATTAAAAAAAGTTCCGATTCTAAATTCGAATTGTTAAAGCTTGGTGTTGTTGGGTACTTAGGTTCTGCTATCTTGCTCTAGTTGCTCAATTTTGGTTTTGGGTAATCTTTCCTAGCTTCTATCTCATCCTCCGTTGCTACCTGTGCTTGGGTAGTGAAACTTCTTCCATTCCACTACTCTCAGTTGATTTTGGAATGTCAAATTATAAATTGATCTGTGGTAGCTTGGAACTTTGGATTGTTATTTTGATTAGTGTTTTCATTGTTTTGGAATGTTCAGGAAACTAATGTTTCGGTTTAAGTTTAAATTAAAAGTAGATAGAATTTAGGGTGTTTTTAGTCATACTTAGTCGACACTTCATTTCATTAATTAATTTAGCTTATTATCTGGTTAATGTCAGCATGTTAACTAATAATTTGTGATCTAATTTAATACTTTATCCTTGTAGATCGACCCTCAAGTGTTACAGTGAGTCAGATATACCCTATGCTTGTGGTCTAGAATTTTATCTTTACGAAAATCACAACAAGTTTTTAGCACTGTTGTCGGGGATGAATTTTGTGAAATTAGATTGCATTGAGTCATAGTTGAGTTGTTTGAGTTGATTTCATTTGTTTTCGTACTTTTTAATGTCGAATTTTAAACTGTGTTTATTTAGTTTTAGTTGTTTTAGATTATTCTAGATTTCTTTTGTTCTTGATTTTAAATTCGAGTTAATATTTTGATTTTTTATTTTGTTTAAGTTAATTTTGGTTTTTAGTGATTATTGGCTGTTGGGAAAAACTCAGATTTGACTGTGTTGTGAACTGGTACACAGTTTTGGGAAAAAAATCAGGCAGTGTAGGTTTTATAGATTTTTAAATTCTATGTCAATTATTCAAAGTAGTTTTGGTGTGAATGTTTCTCATATGATATTTTTAGTCGATTCTCCATGATCTTTAGGGTCGAGAAGAATTTTTGTGAATTTTTAGGATATCTATGAATTTAATGTGATTTTTAGAATAAGTTTTTGTTGTGAATTTTCTGCACTGTTCTGAGACATGGAAAAAATTGAAAAAAAATATATTCATGTTCTTTGTGACTATGGTGCATTTTCTGTGTAAAGTGTTCTAATTTTGGGAGTTCAGTTTTCTAGTTTAATTTTGTGTTTAGATTTTGCTTGTTTAGGTTTTAGCCTACTGTCTATTTTTTAAAGTCTACTTGTGTTTCTCATTTTTGTTTTATTTTCAGGATTAGTTTACTTTCTGTTTTTGTATGTAAAAAGAAAGAGAAACAAAATCCAAAAAAATCAAAATCCAAAAAAATTAGAAAAAGAAAAAGACCAAAAATACTTTTGTGGGAGTATGGGATTTAGAGACCCTGAGAGCGGTAATGTTGTTAGAAGTGAACCCGACTCTGACCTGAAACCCGAACTTGAACCCAAGGCTGAACTTGAATTGCAAGAAATGGCAGAAGAAAAATTTTTGAGTGATACTTTCTCTCCTCTTATGACCGCTTTGCCACCTTGTTTTAATCTACCTGACCTAGGACCTAGTGTGACCTCCGAGTTGAGACCTTACTGTACCCAAATGCCCCTAAAATTCATGTGATGCATGTTTGTTTTTCAGGGAATTTGAAGCAGTATGCTCCATGGTACATTTCCCGAATATGCCTGTTAATGTTGTGCAAATGAAATTAATTCCTTTTGCTTTGAAAGATTCTGCTAAACATTGGATGTATGGCTCAACTGCTAGTTCTTTGACTTGTTAGAATGATTCTGTTAGATTGCTCTTAAGAAAATATTTTTCTCATGTCAAGACTGTTAAGATAAAGAATAAAATTAATCAATTTGTACAACTGAAAAGAGAATCATTTTGGAAATACTTGGATAGGTTTAAGAATTATTTGGCTAGTGTCCCCAGCATGGTTTCGACCATGCACATTTGTTTTAAATTGTTTATGAAGGACTTAACCAGCAAACTAGAACTATGTCAGAGTCCATGTGTCAGGATGACTTTCTTTCTAAGAGCGCCACTACTGCTTGAAAATTTTTAGAGGACTTAGCGAAGAAGACTATGCAGTGGGAAACTACTGGAGATGATAATCGAAGTTCTACGCTCACTATAGGTGGGTTGCATTTTGTGTTTGATGTGAGTCACTTAGACTCTAATATTACGGTTTTAGAGAACATGTTAAAGGCGTTGTCTCCCCATATGCCCCTGATGTCTCAGACTTCTATGGTGTCATGTTCTCAATGTCAGGCTTGCTCACTAGTTATGAACTGGATAAGAATAAGTGAGTATGACCTTTCATAGACGTAAGAATGGCCCATTTTCCCCTTACTACAATCCAAGGTGCAGAAATCACCCTAACGTTTCTTAGAGTAGTGGACCAAATGCTATGGTCACTACCTCCTAACCTAGAGTGCTTCTCGGAAATAACTTCTAGCCCATCTCCTATCCCTCCAACACTTTTCGGAGACTAGCTTTTTTATGTGTGACCAATACACCTAGACCTCTACCTCTTGTAGCTCAAGTTCAACCTCCTCTTGGTTATAATGATATTGATAAAATTGAGAGGAGAATTAATACTAGTGGAGAGAATGATTGATGCTGATATGAAAAGAATGATGAGAATGATGATGGAACAGTTTTCATAATTAATATAATCTTCTAAGGAGTCAAGTACTTTTCCTAGTTAGCTTGAAGTGAGCCATAAGGGTCACGCCCCACCTTCTTCTAGTTTTAACCCTAGTGACCCTATGAGTAAATTGAATGCAATTGCATCTCTTAGATCTGGATGAGAGATTGATAGTCAAGTAGGAAATTCTAATAAGCCCTGCAAGTATCCTCACAGTTCTTCAAAAATTCTTCTTTTTCTCCTTCTTCTTCTTCTTCTTCTCCAAAAACTAGCTCAGCCAATAAGTCAGGAGATGCTACTGATGGTGTCCTTAGTGATTCTGTTAGTCCTTAGTCTTTTGAGTTGCTTTCTGATAAAGAGGAGCCGAAGAAGAAAAATTCTACTGATTAAGTGGATTCCTTACCTCCTAAGGATTCTTCTTCGCTTCCTTCATATTGAGAGAGTCCATAAGCCTTTACCTCGTTTTCCTATAGGCTAAAAAAGAAAGATCAAGCCCATATTGATAAGATGAGAGAGACCTTCTCTGAAGTTAAAATCAACATTCCTTTACTCGATGTTCTTCAGCAAATGCCTCCGTATGCTAGGTTTTTAAAGGATCTGTGCAGCGCCAAGAGGGCTCCTAGTATCCTTAAGAAGGCTTTCTTAGCTTCTGGTGCTAGTTCTATTATTTTTCACTAGATCCAGTGTAGTATAAGGACTCTAGTTGTCAAACTATCTCTATAGTTATATGAGGATCGACTTATTCACAAAGCGTTGCTTAACTTAGGGGTCAGTGTGAATTGGATACCGTTCACCGAGTATAAAAGGTTAGGGTTAGGTGAGCTAAAACCTACCAAGATGGTCATCTAGTTAGCTGATAAATCAACTAGATTGCCTAGTTGTGTAGTTAAGGACGTGCTTATTAGAGTGGGTGAATTTATTTACCCGGTGGACTTTACTATGATTGAAACTAAGAAGGTGGCTAACACTGCTAGTTAAGTCCCTGTGATTCTAGGGCATCCTTTCTTGACCACTGCTAATGCCCTGATTAATTGTAGAAATGGTATGAAGAGACTGTCTTTTTGTAACATGACCCTGAAATTGAATGTCTTTAACATGTAAAGGTGGCTATCTGGTTTTGATGATATGGAATTTTCTACTCTTAATTGGACAGAAGATTCTATATTTGACGATTTTAATGACATGTTTGCTGCTGAGTATGAGTCTTTTCTTATGGATGATGAGACTCAGTACGATGTCATTGAATCTGATGACATATGCTCTTCTGTTGACTATCTGGTTGCTAATGCTTTTGAGTATGCTTCTGGTTCTGCTCCCTCTTCTGCTTCTCTTAAATTAAAACATATTCCTGACTCTCTTAAGTATTCATTCGTAGGACCTGATGAATCCTTACATGTCATTGTTGCTTCTAATCTAGACCCGGACCAAGAGAACAAACTGATTGACTTACTTAGAGGGAATAAGGAAGCCTTAGCTTGGACCTTAGGGGATATCCAGGATATTAGGGCCTCCATTATGCAACATATAATCCATTTAGAGGATAATGCTAAACCCAAAATGGCATTTGAACTTGACTTTACCGGAAATAACTAGGAAGGAGGTGCTTAAGTGGTTAGACAATGGGATTATCTATCCTGTTTTTGAAAGTGAGTGGGTTAGCCCTATTTAAGTTATTCTTAAGAAGACTCGTATTACCGTGACTAGGAATGACAAGAACCGATTAGTCCTTAATCAAGTCTAATTTGCGCGGTGTGTTTGTATTGACTATAGGAAGTTGAATATTGCCACTAGGAAAGACCATTTTTCCCTTCTCTTCCTTGACCAGATGTTAGAGAAGTTGGCTAGATATTCTTTCCATTGCTTTTTAGATGGATATTCTGGCTATATCCAAACCTCTATTGCTCCTGAAGATCAAGAGAAGACTACTTTGGCCTATTTGTTTAGGACGTATGCCTTTAGGAAAAGGCCAATTGGATTGTGTAATGCTCCTACTACCTTTCAAAGGTGCATGATTTCTATTTTCTGAGATTTAGTTGAGCAGTGCATGAAAATTTTTATGGATGACTTTTCTGTGTTTGGGTCTTTCCTTGATAATTGTTTATCTAATTTATAAAAAGTACTGGAAAGGTATAGGAAGAAAAATTTGACTTTGAACTGGAAGAAATGTCACTTTATAGTTAAAAAGGGAATAGTCTTAGGCCACATTATTTCTTAAATTGGAGTTGAAGTATATAAGGCTAAGACTGACTTGATTGTTAATCTTTCCCCTCCCGCTTGTGTGAAAGAGGTGATGTCTTTTCTTAGACATGCTGGCTTCTATCATCACTTCATTAAAGACTTTAGTAAGATAACTAAGCGTTTAACCAGCCTTTTAGCTAAGGATGTGCCACTCTACTTCTTTGAGAGGTGTCTCGTGGCATTTACTAAGGTTAAGAAAGCCTTGACCTCTGCTCCCGTTCTTCATCCCTCTATATAGGGTGAGCCATTTGAGCTAATACGTGACACTTCTAATTATGCAATTGGTTTTAGGATAACGTACTGATAAAAGGCCCCATGTCATTTATTATGTGAGTCACGCTTTGAATGATGCCCAACTGAATTATACTATTAATGAGAAAGAATTTTTGGCCATGATATTTGGTTTTGAAAAATTTAGACCTTATTTGATTGGGTCTCATGTGATTGTTTGTGCTGACCCACTCCGCTCTTAAGCACATTCTTTCTAAGAAGGATGGTAAGCCTAGACTTGTGAGGTGGATCTTGCTTTTGCAAGAATTTAATTGGGTTCTGAGAACCTTGTTGTTGGCCATTTGTAGTATTTTTGATGGTAGAGAGAGTGAGTCTAGTATTTATGAATGCTTCTGCAACACCCCCAGTCCCTCGGGCTAGGGGTGTTAACTTTTGGGGTGAAACAGACAGAGTTTCCAATAAAAACTAATCATTTGCAGACTAAAAGCTTTACAATAAACCATTGCAAATCAACGGAAGCGTAAAACAGTTCAAACGAAGGTAAACGGCTGCACGCCGAAGATCATAACTCAACGAGGAACTCGCTCAGAATACATCAAACAAAATAGTTCATTAATATAGAAGTAAAAGATACAACTCAACGGTTCACACTACCAGAGTATTGGGGTTACATCCCAAAACGTAACTGATTTCAACTAAAAGGACAACTAACTAATAAGATGGTTGGTATACATGGCCATACAGAGCGACTTCTAAACCGAATATACTACATGAACTAGAATACTTGTTTACAAACGTTTACAATTCTAGGAATGCATTACATGACTTCGTTAAACATGTAAGACCCCTTCAAATAGGCACACATGACACCTTACAAGCAAGAATAGAATCCATCTTGGCATAAGTGACTTGGCTTCTACTTTTCATAATGCCAACCTGCGGAAAAAGGGGAAAGAGTAATGGGATGAGCAACCACACAATCAGTGAGCATTCCTCGACTCCTTAAAACCAAAACCGTTGCAAGCAGTAATATCTTTAATAATCACATATCACGTATTCATACTTTACTATCATATTAGGCAATCATAGTCCCCAAGGAAGGATTACTATCTATAAATCTCATTCTAACCATGCAAACCCATTTCTAGGCCCCTAAATGACTAGATTCCTTTACTAATAAGCAGTCAAACACATAAGCAAGTAACGAGGCTAAGTACAGAACTTTCTTTCATAGGTTACGTGATATAATTCGTGATTTATGCTTTCTCTATCTAATTCACTCATACGAGATGCTTAAATACATGAAGTAGAGATTATGCAAGGAGCTTTCTTTAGCTAAACATGTACATTCAAACTTATATGCTCGATGCATTACAAGGATATGGCCATGCTGCGCTTGAGATTTCATTCATACTGCACTTAGAATCTTAATCATATAATATGCATAAAAATCCTTCTTTTTTTTTCTGAAAAACGCTTTACTTGGCCTCTTTAGGCTCACAAAAGCTCTTTTCTTAGTCTCTTGAGGCTCATACAGCTCATTTCTTAGCCTCTTTGAGGCTTATATTCTTAAAAGAATCTCTTTCATATTGGTCCTATATTGACCCATAAAAACTTTCTTTCTGAAATACTTAAAAAGGCAAAGCATCGACTGCATTTCTTACTTATTAGGAAAATACTCTGGGCATAAGATCATCATAATGTGCTGATTGGGTGAGATCTATTCTCAATCCCTAGTGAAATTATCGCTCACGTTAAGCTCTTACTCCCGGGATAGCAACTAACTTTTGGACCTTAACCCTCGTTAGGGTCTCTATGGCTTTCCATTGCTGGGATTACTTTCTAGATTAGGAATTCTCCCGTTTAAGCAGGTTCAGTCCCATTTTATTGTGCCTATGCACAATATCTTAGCTAATTTAAAGCGCATGGCCATAACGGTTAATAGTTTGCTACCGCTCACAGCGAAATCCTTTTTCATACAACGCACTCGCTTTTTATTTAAATTCCTTAGGGAATCCCCCATTCAAGTGAGTTCATCCCCAAAACTGTATTCATATAGTTAAAATAGGCCATCGATTGCTAATAGTTATGGCTACTATTAGTTACAACCACGAAAATTTTCTTTTTCAAACTCACCCTCACTCGCAAGGTGAAACTTAATGACATAAAAGGGAAGGGAGTTTGTACGCAACTCATTCAAACACTTCATAATCAACTTAGAAGAATAAGTCACACATGACCTCATAATCCACACGATTGCGGTTAAACACAACTCAGGCTCCCTCCTCATACAACACCGACCACAAAGAACCTTAAAATTTTCATCAGTTCATTTTCAAGCCATCCGACTACCCGCTCGGTTTTTAATTTTATAACCATAGCATATTATCATAAAAGTCAAATGAAATTGCTACGTATAAACTTAGCGAGCTAGCAGCAATCATCCAGCAGCTCAATACAGCATATATATATATATTGCATTAATATAAAATAAGTACTTAACAAACTGAAATAAACTAACAAGTCATGAAACTAGCCTACATTCATAATTCGCGAATAAGATGTAAGCATACCAAGTTCATGTCATTTCCAAAGCCTGACTAATCAGCTTAACATACATTGTTTAATGACATTTTTAGGTTGTTTTGAGAACATCTCCAAGCACGGGTCAACTAATTCAACATACATCAATTTCAAGTGCATTAGGTTGTTTCAAGGGCTACTTTTAAACATGATTCACTAACTTAGCTAGCATTGATTCAAAGCATTCTTGGTTCTTTTCGAAGTTACTTTCAAGCACGAATTAATTGGCTTAACATGCATCGATTTGAAGCGTGCTTAGGTCATTTCAAGGCTACTTATAAGTACGAACTAACCCAATTAGCATGCATCGAATATAGGCATTCTTAATTCATTTTGAAGTCATTTTCAAGTGTGAATTAGTTAACTTAACGGGCATCGATTCATTGTATTCGTGTATCATTTTGAAGCTACTTACATGCATGTACTAACTAAACTAACATATATCGATTAGAAGCCATTTTCAAATGTTAGTTAACTAAACTGACGTATATCGATTCGAAGCATCATTAGGTTATTTCGAAGGTACTTTCAGGCATGAATTAACTGAACTAATTGTGGACATGGAAATCAGTTTAGTACTAGGAGTTTCTGACAGCAACTAAGCATGCACAACCCATGCTAATCTCAGTCAAAATAAAACATGCAAAATCAGCCATCATGTTCTCATTTAATCTAACTAATCTTAAACTAGCATGCAACATCATTTACGACTAAAATCTTTTCGAATTTACTAAATAATACTTAGGAGGCGAGAAACACTCATCTCGGTTCCATGCTAGAGGACCCGATTATGGCTTTTGGGACTTGATTTGAACGCTTCAAGCTAGGAATTCGACCCCCTTGTTGCAGTTGTGCCCCCAAACCACACGAAATCGGACCCTCAATTCGATCCATTTTATAACCTAGTTAGAATCAGCTTTGCCCGATCTGATCCCAGCCCTCCTTCGGTTGTGCCTCGTCGCCGGCGTCACACCCAACCCCGTCCTTGTCACTAGTCTCAGTCGCAACAGTCATCGGCAATGGTTCCCACTAGCCTTGACCTCCTTTCGCTCCCTCACTCTTTCGCTCAATCTCTATCTCTTTCTCTGTCGTGGTGTCGCGAGGGAGGTCATGGATAGTCGCCGGCATCACCTCCGTCACTGCCTGATCGGCATCACCTCCCTCCCTTTCTCTCCCCCCTCTCTCTCATTTGGTGGTTGCCGAGGATGGGTCGACGGGGATCCCATGAGAAGGAATTGCCCCTTCGTGCGTGTTTTTGGCTGAGAAAGTCAGGGGCTTTGGCCCTCTTATATATATATATATATATATATATATATATATATATATATATATATATATATATATATTTGTTGCTTGTCCATTCAACTAATATCACTAGTCTAATTTCTAATCTCATACCTCACATCTTAATCTGAATCAATGATATGACCCTTCATCACTTATTCGATCCTAAGTACATCAAGGTTTGATGTAATAAACCTCGGAACTATTTCTAAGGTAAACAATCTAATCATATTCGGAAACGACTAAATTAAACTATCAGCACAATTCAGCATGATAATTAAATTTCAAAGCTAATAATAATAATAATAATAATAATAATAATAATAATAATAATAATTCTCTTTTTAATAAAGTTATCACTCAAGCATGCACATTGATATTGATCTGCTTAACTAAAATAATAAAATATGATTTGTAATACCAAGAAACAGGCTAGAAAGTGCGGGTGTCACATTTGCTTCCCTTATGAGCAATTGTATCCAATTCACCTTGACCCTTGGTATGCTAACATTGTGAACTACATAGTGTCTGGTAGAATCCCTGAGGGTTGGACTAAGAATGATAGAGACATGTTCTTCAACCTTGTGAAATTTTTTGTTTGAGATGACCTTTACTTGTTTAAGTATTGTTCTGACCAAGTTTTTAGGAGGTGTGTTCCCGGCCACAAGGTTAGGAGTGTCCTTTCATTCTATCGTGACTAAGGATGTGGGGGGCATTTTAGTGGAAGAAAGATGACAACCAAAGTTCTTCAATGTGGTTTTTATTGGCTTACCTAGCTTATGGATGCCTTTGAATATTGCAAGAGCTGCCCTAGGTGCGAACAGTTAGGTAGGACAAGCAGGAGAGAAATGATGCCACTTAATCTCATCATCTTCATGGAGATTTTCGATGATTGAGGTATAGTTTTCATGGGACTATTCCCATCTTCTTTTCGAAATGAGTACATTTTGTTGGTTGTCGGTTATGTTTCTATCTAGGTAGAGGCCATCCATACTAGGACAAATGATGCTAAAGTGATTATGAAATTCCTT
>NCQT01091736.1:0-10287 GCA_002740465.1 Stenocereus thurberi | reverse complement strand
GATGCAAGACTATATCTTTTCCTTTTTTCTTTATTTTTCTTAGCTTGGTCTTTACCTTTTTTTTTTCTTTTCTTTCCTTGGGAGTTAAAAGGTGAGTTGTGCTTGTACGGTAAGTATGTGCATTGAGGAACTATAATGATAAGATAACATATATTAGGGTTATTTTCAGTGTTAGTAGTTATATTGATGTCTAACCACTTTTTGAATGTATTTATCTAATTTGTTTTTCCAAAATCTGCTTTGCAAAATGTGAGATCTTGAAAAATATTTGCATAGAAGTGCGTTTCGCATCTGTGATGCGTGCGTCCTCTCATTTGCACGTTGCGCTTTGGGACCCATCAAATAATCAAAACAAAATGAAGCATTGGCTTGGGGGCAGAAAATGTACCCATAATAGTGAAAATACCAAACATTCTATTAGTTACCATGTAAAATGGAGCATTGCTCCATTTTTGTAGTTTGCTCCCAAAAAAAAAAAAAATTGCTTAAAACATCTGCTTCGGGACCTTATGTACCACCTTTTAAAACTAAGGTGCAAATAAAAAGTAGTTTATAATTTTGATTGCCACAATCTATGTAATGTATTGCCGTATTATTACATTACATCCAACTAAACATCACATGAGAAATGCTTGGCTGGGTTCAATCCAATTGGAGGAAGTGAATCTAGTTCCTTTGTTCTCTTTCTCGTGTTTGCTTCTATTAAATTACGAAGCAAAAAGGAAAAAGAGGTTTGAGTTTTTAGAATTCCATTTGCACTCATTCTTTCTTGTCCCTTTGGGGCTTTGAAGTTTGAACTCTCCTTTTGGGGTTTCCCATGCCAACAAACTATGTATCAATCGCCATGACACCAGTCCTGTGTAACTTATCCATCAAGTGCCTTTGCCATCATGCCCTGCCCTCATTGCCACTGCCATCACCGCATTCATGTGACATTTCTGCCTCACTACCCTTACCCTTCTACTACAGCCTTGGATGTTGATACCTTGAGCCACCATGCTTGTATCAATCTTGTGCCAGCAAAACCAACCTTGTGTCACTCATCACTGCCATCATGACCCCTCTTCCGCCTTGCCATTGCTACAAGCAGGTTGAGACTGCCTTCTTTACTTCAACCTTGTCACCGCCACCACTGCATTGTGTCACTACCAGCAACCCGCTTAAGTACACCGCCTTACATCATATCCAGTGTCCACTGAAACCAATATGACCATGTTCTATGTCCTAGTTGTTGCTTGCGAAGAACTACTCCAAATTTGCTCCAAACCTAATCTAGAAATTCACACACAATGAAACACCCAGATCCTCGTAACTGCCACTTAAACCCTACCTTATCCCGTGCTCCACCATGCAAGCCGTACTGTGAGAAAAGGACAGTAGAGAGACGGAGAGAGTCCAATAGATTGGACTTCTGTTGGTTGGATTGGACCATCAAGGGCTCCATCTCGAGCCATAATGGCTGTTTTAACCTCCGATGTTGCAATTGGGTGATCAAGTCTATGTAACCATCTAAGTGAGAAAACCAAAGGCACGCAATACTGCCTTGTATCCCCTTAACAACAACGCTTTGCCTGACGTTGATGAAACCACCAACACTTATGCCATACCGTCTGCCCTAAATCTATCTTGAATGGCAAATCATATCCCAAAATTCATGACCACCACAAATCAACCACCTAGATCCTCAGCGCCTGAACCTACCATGAAATTGTGCTATCCGTTGCACTTTATCTCTTTTATCATCTGATTAGTGTGCCATCTGCTGTGTGCCAAAAAGATTTGTAGGTTTTTCTCTTTCTTTCTTCTTTTTTACCCTCTCACCAAACTAGGATCAACCCCTCGACCAATCGACTGATGGTACAGTGCAAAAGTCATTACCATCTCGTAAGTTTTGTGGACATAATTCTGGGCATTGTGCTGGTAGGTATTTCACTTCAACAGGACTAGAATGATCCTAAGTTTTAGAATGTTGAATATCCCCTTCAAGAATCTTAATTTATGCAACAACGTTAATGGCACCATCTAGTGGGACATGTGTCTTGTGGAGACGGGGGAGAGGAAGTTTAGATGTAGCAGCCTTAATATTCCAATTTTCAATTTGGAATCCTCCTAAGACAACCTTAAAATTTTTAAGGGGTTGAAAAAGCACCCCATGGTCTTCTTGTTAGCGGTCACTATTATCATTAGTTCCCAAAAAGCTCAGCCTTGCAGGGTTTGGTAGGCACCCACCCTACCAACTACCGAAGTTCATACGGTAGATTGGCATGAGTTGTTAGAGTAAGGCAACTTACTCTTAACACAACACCTACTATTTTGGCTTGGACAGAGCGATCATATTCCTCCAACCATCAATCCTCTTTTCCTTATTCATGGATATTGAATCAATCCCCCAATATTCCAAGAAGACAATCTAAATATATTGCATGCTTTCCTACTAGTAAAGGCAGATGTGTATCCTATCGTAGTTCTCCCCAACGTCAAGCCGTTGCAACCCCTTTCTGCTGGTTATGTTCTTTGCATACTTGGTTTGGTTATAGCATTGTACTTTGTAATTCTTGAAAGTGATTGGAGCTAACCACATTTTCATAATTTGAAAAGGCCGTGCCAATACGTATAACAATGCTTTTACATTTGGAAACACCCATTTACGAACACTGCTAGAACCCACATTTGCATTGTAGCAACATATTCAACGTAAAAAAAGATTCACTTAGATTTGGAAGAAAAGAGAAGTCAGTAGTTACAGGAGTCTCCAAATTTTTAGTATGTGACTAAGCACCAACAAATATAAATAATTGATAAACAAAAGGCTCACCGTTGTTATCAATCATCCCAGAAATATTGACATGACTTCGAGATCCTACGCTCATGGTAAGTGCATTATGAATCATGCCACAAGTAAACCCACTTGGAACACTTGTGAGTAAACCTAAAACTGCATTATGGCTTCGATCCGTAGATTGATTTCCTTGTCTCGATGGCATGACTATGCCTTTCGTCCACACCAACCACAATACTATGGGAGTTTTCCATTGCCAGAAAATTTGTCACTGCCAACTTTCATTGCTCTTATTCCTCAAAAAAGCAAATGCTAGGAACATTGAGGACTATCCTCCCATCTCTTTGGTCATCACGTTCACGGGTTGCTCTCAAAGGTGTAGGATCGTAGATTGAGGGATGTCGTTGTGGGTCTCATTTAAGAGAATGTGAACACTTTCTTGAGGGGCATCGACGTTTGGATGCTGTGCTTATTTGGAAGTCCATGGCTCCTCTGAAGGTTGCATTTTATCATTTGAGTGGCATCTCATGGGAGTATGTTCACATGCAATAAATTGGCAAAAGAGGGAAAAGATATTAATAAGATAAATGCTCCATATACAAAGGGACTTCAGAATAAGTTAATCACTTGTTGCTTATTGTCAATTTTGCAAGAACTCTTTATGCTTGGGAGTTTCTTGGGTTGCTTTAAAATTTGTTAGGAACCATTCATTAGCAGAAGGGTTTCTTTGATAGGAATGTTGAAATGCGGAATGCAATGTTAACTCCATGTGAGATTTTGAAGCACTAACTGGGGAATGCAAATGTCAATCACTGGGGTTATGCCAGCATGCAAATGTCTCTGAATTGGTAGAATGAACCTGACTCACCAGACATTTTTGACGGTTCAGAGAGAGCACATATTCATCATTTGGCATATCATTGGATGCTCGAATAAATATGGAAAATTGTGTATAATGATCACTATCTTGGAGTTTGTTACTGGCTTTGCTCCTCTGCCGCTGAGCACTGAGGATGTTCTGAAATATCCGTCTGACAGTTTCAGTGAGTGCAATAAAAAGTGCAATTCCACACTGGCCCAAACGTAAGCATTATGGTTACTACAGTACTCTAAAATTTTCAGAATGGGCATCAAATATCATGTAACAATTTGAGTGGCCAGTGGGGCCACGTACTTACCATTTGGTGACTTCGTGGATGTTTTTATGGAGATCCCAAGAACCTTGTGTAATGGCCTTCTTTTTTGAATTGCCAACAGAAATCGGCTGCTCTACCTCTGAAACTGCTTAGGATGACTACGCCAAACAACTCAATGAGCATAATGGTGTTGTGGGAACTGTCTTGAAAATTTTGAAGTGCAATGGCAAAATGCTTAAAAATCAGCAACATGGCTGTATATTGTACGCTTTATACCATCCATAATGGTCTTAAAAAGGGAGTGAAAAGGGCGAGCATAGTCTCCATTTGATGTCACGCCCACTTGTTATACCAACAATGTGAAAGAAACGTTGAATTTGTCAAGGTAATTAATCATATGGGCCACGGCAGACTCAAAGTTTTGCGTTGCAAGTGTGTCTTTTAGTAACCAATAATTTTATCGCTAATTAATAATATTGATGTGGAAAATGTTATCCATTATTGAGAGCAGAGGTGGTCAACACATGGGGTGGATGGGAATATGACCGCTTAACATAATCATTAACAATTTATTTGCTTATCTTGTTAAGACAGGCAATTTAATTGGAGGCATATAAATGGAGGCAGCTGAATGATGTCTACAGAAATGGAAAAGATTGTTGCAGTTTTCTTAATATTCTGTTGTGTTAAGATCTAATTGAAACGTTGCTTTGTCATTTTTTCTCTGCTAGCTTTTTTATTCATGTCCACATCTTCATGAGTGGACCAGGGCTAGCTAGGCATGAACTGATGTGTAAAACCTTAACTAATACCAGTGCATTCATCGATTAGCTGCAGCATCAACACTTGGCTCTTTTCAGTTTTTGTCCTGTCCTGTATATTGAGCTGGATTGAATGTAATTAGTCTCAATCTGTTTCCATATATGTGCTCCATTGCCACATCCTTGAATTCCTCGGCGATTTGTTTTTCGTATGTATTGCAAATCTATTATCTGCAACAGTACTTCTTAATCAGCCAACGTTAGCCAGTTAGATTGTGGTATAAATTACTTGCTTTTCTTTTCTTCTCTTCCTTGTTTCTGGATACTATTTAATGTTGCTTATAAATAGCAGCACAATATACTCATCTATTTGCACTAGGGGGTTGAAAATATCCATGTTTGTGTTTGATAAGCTAATATGAATATCAATATGTGTTCAAAATTTGAGCTGATGATGATGAATCTTGTTTGTTAGGTACTATTACTTTACAAATTACAAGGAACAAAATTCATTGATTGAATATCATTCAATCAGCCTTCTTCAGGTTATACTAGCGAAGATAACTAGTTGCATTCCATGCATGATGATGGTGGAAAATATGATGAACACCTACACCAGGGATTAGGCAGGATCGGGTAGGTACTACTGAGCTCTCATGAGATTGGAGTCGGAGTTAATAAGGTTTTCCCATTGATTTTTAAGTACAAAACATACTGTGCATAAATGCAACAAACAGGATGATGACAAAGTGTCATATTTTCGTCTCTTCTCCGCGTGACTGAGCAGAGTGTAATGTGAAAGCGAAGGTTTTGCAATGTATAAACTGTTGAATAATTGGAATTTTTAGTTGCTAAGAATTTGTAGAGATGATAACTTTCCTCTTGCTCACTAATACTATCATGGAAGGTTTGTGTCTGATGTATCGTAAATGAATGTACTGCTGCTGCAATTGCAGTTCAAAACTTGCTATCTGATGATTTCTGGAGTAATTGATGTAATGCGAAATGAGCTTTGGATTTTACGACATGTGCAGCAATGAACTAGTGAGCATCCCTGGTAAGGTGCTACTTTGAATGCATAACATGATGTGTATGCAGTCTTAGCCTTGGTAAAGCAGGGAAACTTTTACTTGGTAGACGATGAAAGCCACTCTTTTTCTTCCTTTTTTTTTTGTTTTGTTTTGTTTTTTTTGTTTTTGTTTTGGTTGCTGTGGACAAGGGTTGCTTTGGAGGTGGGATGCCTTGCCATTCCTCGCAGCTTCTAGCTAGCAAGTAGGGTAAAAGGTGGTTATTACACGTTGAAGTAAGGTAGCTTCAGGTTTAGGAGCGCATTGTTCCCAAATGAATGCTATAATTCAGTCTCAGTACGAAAAAGTAGGGCCTTTGTTGATTTTGTTGATCACTGATTAGATCATGAATTTTGTGGTAAAATTCTAAAAGTTGAAGTCTAACAAGTTGATCATTGGTTGGTTAGCTTAGCGTGCAAATTTATTGTTAGAAGCAAAGTCCAAAAGTGCATAAATGTGGACATTGATAAAGAGATGAAGTCTAGGACCTAGAAGGCCAGACCAACACAAGAAGGGCATTGCTCTGATATCTGACGGTGTCAAAAGTTTGTTATCTCAGAATTTATTTATTTAGAAAAGTAGTTTGCTATTTAGGTCCATGAATTCTTGCTTTGGTCAGAAGATTGTTGCTCGTAGTTTTGGACATCACATTCCACTTTGGGGGCGACGTAATAGAGAAAAAAGGGAGGGTGATGATATCAAAAATAATGCTTTTGGATGTGGAGGGAGGAGGTAATGCCGACCTACCGAGCTGAAAAATTTCCTTTTTCGATGTGAAGCTTAGGGTGAAACAGATCTCCATTCATCAGCTGGGATGAAGATGCAGGGACTCAAGCTGAGATCTTTGTTAAACATATCATTGTGTGCACTGGATGGTCAAGAGTGCACCACCTGTCTAATGCCTGTTTTGTTAATTGACCATCTACTTCAATTATATTCCGTGATATTCCGTGTGCCAGCCAAACTAAGTTATGGTTGCTGCCTAATCATGTTATAAAGTACAGGGATCTGCAAAGCTGAGACTCGCGAGGATTAAACAAAGCTATCCTCTTCAGTTAAATACAGAAAAGCAAAAGCAACTTTGAATAAATTTGTAAATAAAAGTGTTAATATTTAATTAACAATGTCCTAATCCTGTAGCATAATCTGCAAGCATCTGCTGTAGGCTCTAACGTTGGAGTTGGCATAACCTACGTATGGTTGTAAAAACTTTTGCCAGATCATCTTTACTTTATTAATGAATTTGTAGTTTATTCTTTTATAGTAGTTGATGCATGCTTAATTGATTCCAGAGCTGTGTTGCTAGCCTGTTATCCATCCTCTGTAAAGCCAAACTAGGTCTACGCACAAACATTCCGAAATTCGCTTTGATTGTGCAAAGTAATTTTAGATGATCTGCAGTACTATAGAGAATCCTTGAAGGGTTTCATGCATCAACCCTAGTTGTTGAGTGTATAAACTACGGGCTGATACCGCTAGAATGCAATCTTTGAAACATTTGTTGTTACTCTAGCCTAAGTAGTAGCCTTTTCAAGCTCGTTTGTTCACTGGGATGTATAAGGGGAAAAACTTGTTTCTGTAACAGGTTCACCTTACAACAACGACAACTCCCAATGTGTGCCTTGCTTGCATGAGGTCTGGGGAGTTCTAGATGTAGGCAACCTTATCTTTGTAGACGTCTTTGCCGATGGAGATTTTGATAAGACAGTAATAGGTTCACCTTGCAACTTGTAAATTGTTGCTCTTTTCACAACTATTCTGCCTGTTGAGATTGGGTGTAAAACAATGAAAGGAAGAGATTATCACAAGGAAACATTTTTATATTTGGTTGCTTGAAAGCCCTAATGATAATTAGTTGGATAGAGAGGTTTCCAGTTCAATCTACTGCAATAGCATGCAAGTAGACTTCACTGTAGCCTCTGCTATGCATGCGCAATGTCAATCATTTAGCAAGCTATGGCTAGGGTTTGATCAAATTGGATGTGCGGCTGGCTTCTATCCTGGGGTTCTAAGTTATTTCTTCCTTTATTTTGATTTGTGTGACCATTCTTAAGAGACCAGAGTGCTACAAGGCCAGGCTAAGTACGGCTTACCCACCCCCATTGCCTACCTGGATTGAAGAGGGAGGCTATACGGCTAATCACATTATAACTAATTAGCATAGACGTGGTTTGGTCATGCTTTTATATTATATAAATACTACTCTAATCTGTCAAAAGCTATTTAATGATAATCTTCATGATAATTTTAAGAATTCCATCTCTATAGTATATGTTTAGCTTCCTAAATTGATAAGCTTTCAGAACATGTTTCTACTTGTCACTGAAAGGAATACTACCTTCCTTAAGTATATGATCTCTCTAGCAGTTCCTAATGCTTATGCGGCATCTATATAAAATAATGTTTTTTGGATCCTAGTTCAGCTTATTTTGTGCAAAGTAAAAAAGTTCTGAGGATCATATAAAATTCAGCTAAATTGTATTCCCATTATGTTTCTTAAAATAAAAAGCAAAAAAGTTAAATGAGACACACATGTGCCTGTTTGAGAAACTCACACGGGTTATATATAAAAATTTAAGCAGGGGAAAATTTGGGGGAATCAAAATTATAAATTTTATCATGAATGTAAATTATGCTAGCTTCTATAGCTTGAGGTGCTTGTATTATACGGTAGCTTTCATGGAAGAACATGCAGCTCTGTTCTTAACCATGCAAGGCCTACTAAGCGAATAAGACATGAGTTGTCGCCCTCTGGTTGGTCGTAGATGGGGACATTGGACATGGCTGGCACGACTGCGTGGAGGAGTTGAGAGTTGTGTTGATGAGCTTGCCTTCTTTATCTTTTCTCTTTTCCTTGATTCAGGAAGACACAATATAATATCTCTTTTATATATAATAATAGTCGGTTAGCTTGCTCTTCCTCCCCACTCCCCTTTGTGTACGAAAAGGAGGCGGTTTGAATTCTGTAATCATTTAATTAACCGATTGTTGCCTAATGAGATGTGCTTTTAAGCTGATTATATCTTGTATATATGGCATAGTACCTGTATTTTGTGTCATTTCCATTGTTGTACCTGGGTTTTTCTTGTTCTTCATCTATCATTGATTTTTCTGATTCCATCCCCTTAAAATAGTTTTAGTACTTGCTGTATGGAGGGTCAGAATCGGAATTCTGAGTTGGGAACCTTCACGCAGAAACAGATACTGATCCCACCTCGCTTTCCAGTAGCGCCTGTTTATTCAAATTTTCATAGCGATCCAATTGCGTGGGGTGGTAATTTTCACGATGACAGTGAAACCCACAGTAGTGGAATAAGGTCTACACCATTGTCCTCTCCAGACAGGCTATGCTTAATCCTCGATCCTACTTCCTCTTCCAACTTGGAGTTCACTGAGCATTGCCTGATATCAAAACACAACGCTTCCAGCCAACTAGGTTCTGCTTTTGATCTCGCAGTTCCTAGACCGCCAACTTTCGTAAACTTCTTAAAATGCTCAATACTCCCAGATCAAGTTTATCAGTCTAGAATGCCACAAAGATCATCGTCTCCCTCCGATTCTGCGGTGGTTCCCATAGAATTTCCTGGCTTGACCCCGTTTTCAAAGGAGCCCAAGGTATTGGATCCGCCACGCATAGGAAGGGGCTGTCAAGAAGCTCTACCTGTAGTTGATCTCCTGCCACGAGATAGCCAAAGTCAACAGCACCTAGGACATGAATGGTTCAGAGTAAATGACAACTTGTCTAGGAACTCTTCAAAAGGCCTCGCTGAATTTGGTCTCGGTGCTACCAAGACGCAGCTAATGAAGTGTAATGGAAGAAGACTGCAGGCTTGTCTGCCTGTCAAGAGCACATCAGCAACAGGATCATCGTCAGTCTCCTCAGGGAAGTTGTATAGAGGGGTACGGCAAAGACATTGGGGAAAGTGGGTGGCCGAGATCAGGTTACCAAGAAATAGGACAAGGGTTTGGCTTGGAACGTTTGACACAGCTGAGGAGGCTGCTTTTGCATATGACACTGCAGCTTACATGCTGAGGGGGGAATATGCGCATCTGAACTTCCCAGATAAGAAGCATCTACTCAGGGTCAACTCCTTAAGTGGAGCCACTGCTACACTCCTTGAAACAAAGTTAAGAACAATATCACAGGGGTTGGATTCTAAGAAATTTAGTGGTCTCTATCCAGGTCCAGGATCATCGTTGCTGAATAATAACTTGTCAGACGAAAATTCAGCGAGAGGCATATCAGGAATATTTGGCCGGGACTCTGCAAGGAAAGAATGGCAATTCAATTGGGACGATAGAGCCGATGGATCTGAGATGATTGAGGGTAATAAGAAGAGCCATGATGCTTTATCAGATCACACTTTTGATGCGGTCCAGTTAAGTAGAATGCCTTCATTGGACATGGAGACGATTTGGGATGCTCTCCTTGTTTCTGATACGTGATGTTTTACTTTGCTTTATTTTTTAAGCATCCTGTGTTAGCTTTTGATTGTTCGTCTTGGAGCTATAAATCGCTCTGATTATAGGATATCACATTTTTT
>NCQT01091723.1:3388-14101 GCA_002740465.1 Stenocereus thurberi | reverse complement strand
CCAAAACAACTTTGTCCCCTTTCCTATTATCTTTTCTCTAGAAGCTTTATAATTGGTAGCGTTATCAATCACAACGTACACTACACGCTCTTCACTAACATTTTCCATAATAGCATCTAGCATATCAAATAACTTATTAGTAGTTTTAGAAATATCTTATGTATCCATTGATGATAGAAAAATACTTCCTCAATGGCTATGACCATGAAATTGCGTAGTGAACACCTTTTCTTATTTGACCAACCATTAGACATCATTGTACAACCTATTTTCTTCCATTCCATTTTATACTCCTCAAGCAATTCTAAATTACTTAGCACTTCTTTTTTATTTAAAAAGTAACCCTAACCTCATGATATTAAGAAGGTTTCAATCCAGGCCCATACTTTCTTATTCTATCCACCATGATAGCAAATTTAGGGTTATTGATAATATTAAACAAAATTGCACTAATGTAAAAAAACCTAGCTATTTATTATTGGCAGACATCATCACTTTCACCCCTCTTAAACATGCGATTAATTGTCACTTGTTTACCGGTTCTTATATATGCATCCATAGCAACCATGCCTTTTTGTTTTTACTTGGTACACTCTCAATTTCTTAATTTGAGTAATTGCCTATGTCATACATTTTCATTCCTGTTTTTTCAAGATGCTAAGGAATTTCTTTTTAACATCATCAGGAACTTGTAAACATGAGTCAACATTATTATGGGTGCCAGTAAGATGATGTTTGAATATCAAAATACCCCTAAATCAAACAACCCCACTGTGATGACACCTAACTTTCTTTGGATTATTGTCTATCTCATCACTATGCTCCCAGCCCAGGTCTAACCTTTGGCCTAAATCAACCTTTGTTTTTTCTCTTAGAACTGGAACCAAAAGCCATGTCCTGATCAAACACAACACAAATGAAGAAGGCATAAAGTTCAGAATTAGCATTCACAAGAATTAAGCTCATAATTCACCAAAACCAACTACTATAAATGTAATTGACTAGCAATTTAGCTCATAAATCCTAAAAGAAGGGGAATAGGTGATGAACTAATATACCTCCAATAAGACGTTGGGTACTTAACATCTCCGTGGCTTGGAAGCTTAATAGCTTTCATTCCTAACAGCTGGTTTGCTTGCTAAGTACTGCTTGCTAACCTTCGCTACCTAATATCGAATCTTTCTTGCAAACTACGACTACTTGCTGCTGTTTCACAAGATTCAGTCTTACTGAATTGGGAATCAAATTTGCAAAAATAAGATTTCATGAATCAACATTGTAATGCTTAATTGTCTTGGTTTTCCTACGTAAATCGAGTGACGAGAAGAGAGAGAAGAGAAGGGGGAGAAAGGGTGCAACTGTGCAAGATGAAGCCTAAGGGGCACAACAAAATGAATCTTGAGTTTGCAGTAAAAGGTATGGGCAGACCAAAACCTAATTAAACTATTTATTTTTTCCTCTTTTTTTAATCTATTAGGTGCCTGGGTTCATGTACTATGCTTCCAAAATGAGGGAATCAGGCCTAAATCACAGCTCAACGAAACAGCCCATTCTAGCACTTAAAGGGTTGGATCCGTTGGATCAAGTAGAATCACGATTTTAACATTGTACATGAACCTAATCCAATCCTAAAGCAATTCTAGGAGGTCAACGATCCTTTCACAAGCTAGATCATTTGGTCAAAAGTGAATTCTAGGAGGTCAACGATCCTAACACAAGTTGGATCATTTGGTCAAAAGTAAATCGTAAAATCATACGATCCATCGATCCAAATTGCGATGTTAACAACATTGCCTCCAGTTTTACACCATGAATGAAATATTTGCTCCTTTTTGGTTAGGTTTAAGGGGAAGGTCTTTGACATAAAAAGCTCCTTGAATTACAAACAAATCGCCCACATCCAGTGTGACCAAAGTATGATCCTCATTGTCAAATTCTTCTTCACTAGTTTCTTTATCAAGAGCTTGGATTTCTTCCACTTCACTAATGGTGAGATTGTTTGCACTAGGGAAATCGGCTTGAAAATGACTATAGCAATGACATTTGAAACATTTCTTTCCTTCCAACCTCTTTGGGGGTTCACTAGAAATTTCCATGTCCTTATTTAGGGTCGTGCTGGGAGTTGGGCTACTTTCGATCTTTGTGTTAGGATAGAACCCCTTGGTGGTGATGTGAGATCAATTTGTAGAGGGGGTTGTGAATTATTTTCTATCCTTGAGTTACTTCTCAATTTTAATAGCTAGATTTTAAACATCATCAAATGATAGGTAAGATTGCAAGTCTATCATGTTAACAATGTAAGGTGATATACCTTTGATAAATGTAGTAGTTGTAAGATCAAGCTCTTTATTCAATCTAACTCTCATTTGGAGTTATTCAAACTCCCTACTATACTTTCCACCTTGAGATTCTCTCAGCAAAGAGAGGTGATCTTAAGGTAGAGCTCTTGCTTGTAAGAGGATGGTAAGAACCTCTTGTTCACATGCTTGAATTTAGACCATGTCTTGATCTGAGACTTAACTTTCCTTGCCCTATTCTCCTTTAAGTTCTCATACGATAGGGATGTATACCCAGGATTTCTCATCATTATACTCCCTAGGTTCAAAGATTCTCTCTAGATTCAAAGATCCTTTCCTTAGATTAAACCTAATCTATGTAATTCTTTCATGCTAAGGTTGCCATTAAACTTCGGTAATTCCATTTTAAGGTCTCTAAGTTCATCTCTAGCATGCCTTCTTCCAATCTTGCCTATGCCATCATTAAAATCTTCATGTGAGGAGAGAAAGGCAATAGAAATGGGGCTCACATCAAGTTCTTGGTTATGGTGACCTCCTCTTTTAGTAGACATAGATGTCTATCATTCTACTTCCTCAAGCTCCCTTGTAAGCTTCCTTACTTGTTCTTGAAATTCAATGATGGCTTTATCTCTCTCAATCTCATGGGTTTCCTTAACTAGAACACCTCGGGAATGAAAAGAGACTCTTTTATTGACCATGATTTAGTGTGGTTAAGGTAGGATGGAGGGGTAAAAGGATGTCAAAAAGACAACATGGGTACGCTGAGGTGGCACAATAAGAAAAGAAGGACTGGAAGGTGCCACCTCTAGCATGCCCATGTTCTTGAAATTCAATAATGCGCATGTGTGTGTATGTGTGCGCGCTTTTCGAGGGGAGTCCATGGTCAAGCTACTCTCAATAGGGGGTGCATGTGTAAAAGTAGGTGAAGAAAAATCTTTTCTCCCTTAAGATCACATCCATAATTTTCAACATGAACTACAAGACTCAAAAAAGTGCAATACTCAAAGTCACTTATAGAATTGACCTCAAGCACAGTAAGACCCACGCTAAGGTCAGCCTCACTAAAATCAGGCACATTACACTCCTTTTGGTTCTGAATCAATTTTGAAAATTGATTGAACATTTTTACCATCGTATGCACCATTGAATAAAATATAGATTTTATGTTGTTCTCATTTTTAGATTTCAATTAAATATATTGTGGGCGTAAGTCAGTGTCATGATCAAATGAATGGCAATAATCACAAAGAGGAAGAACATATTCATAGATGCAAAAGTGAGGGGCATAAGGAACCCTGAATTGTTCCTCAAAAAAAGATCTAGCATAAAAAGCACACAAATCGCGAAAGGATATTCCAAAGGCACAACTAATCTTTTTGAACTCATGAGTATCCCTAGCCATTCACTCCAGCAAGTCCATAGCCTTGTCAACATTTTTGGAAAAAAAAAAAAAAGAACCAAAGTACTCTGAGAGGGCTCGAGTCTCACCATTCACCCCCTCATTAGTCACACTCAAAATTCTTCAGTTCTACATACAATAGCCACATTGAGCTAGAAAATTATCCAAGTAGCCAAAATACCTCCAGAATAGTTCCTGCTTATGTTCGGGGAAGTGGAAAGTAACCATCTTTATTTTTTTCAAAATTTTTTTATTTTTATAGATTTTAAAATTTTTTAACAAGAAGATAGTAAAGAAGAAATTAGAACAAGAAGTGTTTTAATCTACTAACAAAAATTATGAAACAAATCTGCTAATAGAAACTATGAAAATATTCACGATAAACAAACAAAAAGAAAATAGTGGCCTAAATTCAGACCATTTTCTCCAGCAATGGCGTCAAAGTTTTGATATGCTCCAAAAAGATGGTAAAAGTTTAAACGCAAGCATTTAGTTGTAGTACCTGATGGTCACATCCCCAAGGACAGGGATTTAGTCATTTAATCTAAAACAAACTCATTCTATGTCATTCTATTAAAAGTAAGGAACATGAACCCAAAAATCATTCAACTTGCNNAAATTGAATTTAACTTAAATAGGATTGAATCTACAAATCAAAGAACTATTAACAGGCAAATTAGCAAAATGAATCATAGAGCAGTAAACTTCAATGAAGAGAAGGGAGAGAGGGGAGGATGAATATATATAAACCAGAAATTGAAAGTTGAATTGAATTGATTAATAAAAACTCCAATTTGCATGAAATCTAAATATTAAGAGAATTAAACTAAACTAATCCAGTCTTAAAAATCTAAATTAAAACTATTTTAGGATGGGGAAGATTTGATGATTTAACAAGGATATCCAATACCTCTATTGCTAGCCTCCAAAATTTTTCAAATTACATAGTTTCTTATATCCAAAGCCACCACTCAACCTTACTTTCGTTATAATTAGTTTCTAAATCGCAATCCATCACTTTGCTTTCCAAGTTGCACTTAATTTATCAAAATTTTGCCTTATTTAATTGTGCGCACCAAGGTTTGAACACTTGCCAAATGGTGATAGAATTGATATTGGAATCCGTGCCTGAGTGGTTTCCCCTACATCATCTCTTCTTATTCCCTTTTCATGCTTATTTTTTAGTTTTTCTTCAAATAATTATTCTCTACGTAAGCACACAAAAATCAAATAAAAAACTCAAAAATAATGTCGATTATGATAAAACAACACTAAGTGATTAGAAGTACTTAAATGACCAATTTTGGCTCCCAAATATTCATTCTTGAAATTCCTTAAAAATTTATCATAAAGAAACCTTTTTTCCCCAAGACCAAAAAAAAAGGAAGGTTTCATGAGAAAAATTAGTGGTACTCATATTTTGTTGTCTTTACATATATTTTAATTATTAGCTAACGTTGACCAAAAATCACATATTTTTGTTTACAAAATTATATTTTACATGATTATTAAATTTTTGTGATGTTAGTTTTAAAAAATTACATACTTTTTAGTAGACAATGCATTACAATGTTATCTACATAATTTTTTTTATATCGTTATTAACTTTTGTCATTATTAGAGGATCCTTGCGATGGGTTAAAATTATTTTCGATGCAAGAAAGCTATTGTTTTCTTTTCTAGTGATTTTTTAAAATAAACTATTAAATTTTAAATATTATTGTTATTCAAAATATATTTACGTTGATTAAAAATATCTAAACAATTGAATGAAATTATTTAATAAAAATGTGTCAACAACAAACTTGTAGCCATAGTGATATGTTTCTTTGGTCATAATAGTAAACTAAAGGCTATTATTCAAAGCAAAAACATTATAAGCTACGCCAAGCTATGAACTTAGCAGAGAAATCTAAACCTATAAAATTTCGACACATGGCATTTGCTAAGTGACAGAGAATTCATTGTTTTTCTTCAAATGTAATAAGTTGTTGACATACTTATAATTTTTAGTGTAACTTAGAGTTTTGTAGTCGGTCGGCGTATTTTGTTAGTGTTCATTTTTAGCCTCATTGATTAGAACTATCATTATTATAACACCCCTACCTTAGGGCTAGAGGTTTTAATGATGCTTAGATGTTTGAAGTGAAAAGAATAGAGTTCCACTAAAAATTGACCATGGCCGTAGGCTTACACACTTACACTGACACCTATAAATAAATAATAACTAGTATTATACTTGTTCTTCGCACAGATTGTTAATATTTCTTTGGTTAAGGACATCTCATATCATATTTAGTAATGATAATTTTTTATATCCTTTATAATTTCTTTGCATTTAATTAAGTCACAATAATGTAGTGAAATTGAAGGAATTTTGCATTTTTTGGATGGAAAAATTAAAGAACATTATGATGAGAGAAGAAATAAATCAAGGCATAATGCTAATGGATTTATCGAATCAATGTATGAAGAGATATGTCATAGACTTTTATTAAAACAATTCAAGCATTAATAGTGACAATGCTAATAACTCTTGGAATATGATTAGACTCAACAATTATATAGCACAAAATTAGGAATGCAGCTCTATTAAAATCCACTTATAATATATAGTTATAAAGGGAAAGAAAAAACAGTTAAGAAACCATTAATAGTCCTACTGTAAATGATAAGTACACTAAAAATATTTTCTGATGCAAAATACATTATGAGTTAACATAACTTTTTTAAGAGATTTAAGGTCACACAAATTTCAATCTTTTTTTTTTTTAAGATTTCACTTGGACATAAGAGATAGAAAAGCCTCAAATGCAATGGAGAAATTGATTATAAGAGGATATATGTGTCTTAGAGACTAAACTTTCATCTTTTAATATCCAAATATGTGCAGATTAATATAACCATTTAATATAAATTTAAAAAATATGTAATTATTTAATGCCATGAGCATTAATGAGAACTTTAATTCCATAATATAATTATAAGAAAAAAGATATAACCAATACGTGATTGCCAAGTGTCAAACCAATGTATAATCACTCAATTTTAAGTATAGTTATATAGATTAAAAATACGGAAGCAATTCTAATTAAACTTGATGATTACATGCTGGAAAAACCAACTTGATGGGCCACACGCCTGGAATAAACAAGCAGTGAAATTAAATAAAAGAAAGAAATGAAAAACACAACTCAATGGATCACACACCCGAAGTGTTAGAGTTTACATCACGAAATAATTCAACTCTAACAACTAGAAGATGAGTACTTAATCTGATGGTTGGCTCACACAACCATTCAAAATGACAGTTAGACAACATGTAATACATAAGTTCAAGTGTCAAACTTGCATTTGCTCAAAAAGACTTATAAATACATCACACTACATCTCTTGACACATGGGCTAAGGTACACGTATGTATAGTTTCCTTGACACACATTAACAAAAGAAGCTAACACGAATAATGTTATGTCATAGAAACCAATAAAGTCCACGTGCTTTTTAAGAACCTGAGGAAAAAGGTAAAGAGAAAAAGGTGAGCTATCACATACTCAATGAATAATCTGCATCTCAAAAAACCAAAACAGTTGTATGTAATACAATAAATATAAGTCACACAGAAATTTTATTTAATAGTAGGATATTAAGCAGATTAAATCAACACTTATGTTCTTCACTAGTAACACCGAAGATCGGGAAAAGTAAATCATTGCAACTCAGCTCAAAACATTCAAGCACTAAAGGGTTCACACAGGTTACTAAAGCTAGCCCCTTTTAGCACAAAAGCATCAACAGCAATCAAGGGCTTTTAAACTTTAATTCAAATTAAATAGAGCCAATACAAAGCTATTTCACATTAAGAAGGTTGTTTTTTATTTAATTGAAGTATTTTCAAAGACTACTTACACTTTTTCAAATCTTTGCACTGGCATAGCTCATAAACAGGTAGTTTTCAACTCATAACAAGTCTGAAAATCACTTTCATGGCTTTGGATTCACAATTTAGTCCTTTCTTTTAGTGAATGTCACAATGCAGAACTTTTGGTAGTCTCAGGGCCTCTCAATGTCAATGAAATCCTACCTTCCTTAGGGTAGTTTCAACTAGGGTTCCCACTATGTTTCGGGTCTACGCTAGAGGCTAGATCTAGCAAATGGATTATTCGATTTGGGTATGGGTCGGGTTAAGTTTGGATTGGGGGATATTTTGGGTCGGGTCGGTTGAACTTTGGTTCGAGTTGATTTCAAGTCCATCGATTTTTGGTCCAATATACTTGTCATGCAAAAATAAGCAATTTGTAAAAAATTTCGGGTCAGGTATGGCTCAGTTCGTGTCAATTCGAGTTTCGGATCCGCTTTAAGGTGAGCATATTTCGGATGTTAGGTTAGGTATGGGTCTGGGTCTGGGTCTGGGTCACTCGGTTCGGATTCTGGGTCTCTGGTCAGTTTTGCCAGGTCTACTTGATATCGAGTCCTTTATAGTTAGCACTATCCTCCTAGCGCAAAACATCTCAAGTGCAATTTACTTTCAAAAATGTAATAACAACTTTAGTTTTGCCAAAAGAGCCTTGCTATTGGGAAACCTTAGTTTTAGAAAGATTAATAGCACTCTGGTGGTAAATACAAGGTTAACAAGTAGCTTTTAGTCACATGGATGAGCAAAGTAATCATAAAAAATGTTTATCAGAAGCGTACCTTCAATCCCAACCAGTTGCTTCAAAGAGATAAAAATAGTTTTAGACGCTTAAAGACTTTGTTTTAAAATCATTTTTGTCAAAATAAGTTATTGACAACTTGGCCTAATAAAATGGCACCAAAATATGTCTTGCCCAAAGTACACCTTAGGGATCATTTCAAAAGTATCATGTGCATCTTAAAATGTTTCCAAAACATAAACTGACTTGGTCAAGCAAGCAAATAACACATTTGCCAAATAAACTCCTACACACTTGGTATCACACATATATAAGTACAGACCACATTTTAGTTCACCAAGGACCTTTACCAAATTGTTTCAGAAACTAGCTGACTTAACTCATTTTTCTAAAACTACTTGAATGGTTTTTAAAATTAATTCAAGAATTTTTAGGCTCATCATCCATGTAAAATCAATTCAGTTCTAGAGTTTAAAACGAGTAGGTAGCCCTGCCTTTTCAATCTATTAGATTTATCCATTTTAGTTCTTGTAGTTAAGCATAATATTGCAACTTTGCATGCCACACATACGAAAAAAAGATGACAAAATGAACCGAGCTTCTACCCCAACCAAAGACATGTGCACACAACACTTTTCCCACTAAAGGTTTGTATGTTACTTCTCTAAATTGTGCCAGCAATTCCCACTATCCATAGAATATAGCAGCACATATAGATAATTGTGCATACAAGGTAACGAACTAATCCAAAATTCACAAAATCTAACTTCCCGTCTGTGGCTACGCCCCCAAAATTCACCTTAAGCAGCCATTCATCCTCAAGAGTCATACCAAATTCAATCTCAAGCACAACTCACCTCAGTATTCCAAACCCAATTCCTTTTCCCTTTAATTCGCAAAATTTCTTATAGTTGAGTCCTATTCTAACCCAACTCGATAGGGGTTTCAATTACTAAAAAGAGGAATTCAGGGTTTCGAAAATACTAATAGTTTAGGATGTGAATTGTCCATCATAATTCCTTAAGGGTGGAGGTAATTATGAATGAAATTGGCTTGGATTTGGTGGGCTTGAGCTCTTTCTCTCATTCCTCCTTCTGTCGACCCCTTCTTCTCTTCCTTTGCTTCTACAACATCTTCTTCTCCTCTCTGCACTAAACCGCTAGGCCAAACCACATGTCGTAAGTTGCAGCACCTGCTGCTGCCATCACCACCCCCCCACCTCAATGGCTCTTCCCCTCTTTTTCTCTCTGCGAACCAGTGTGGGTTTCGGGTTTATGGAAGAGGCTCTTAAGCCCTCACCTTTTGTCATTCTTTTGTTCCTCCCCCTTTGCTCTCTTCTTCTTTAAACACTTGTTGCCTTATCACTTTTCCTTTTTTTTCCCCCAAACACACAAAAAAGAAGGTGGGTTGGTCTAATTGGGTTCTCGACGGTTCTTGGCACTATTTAGCTCTAGTGTTTGACTCGGCAGTATGCAATCATACAAATTCTACTAAATTCACATAATCACTCAAGAAAATCATAGGAATTCACTCTTTTAAATTATGATATTCAGTTGGCACACATAATTAGTCTAATAAAACTCATTAGACTAACTAACCCTAATAGCTAACCAAACCAAAATTCATCGTCCTTACCATAAAACACTAGTCAAAATCCCAAGCTAATAGGTTAATTTTCTAGGGCTACTATAATTATAATGTTGGCTTATAAGCAAAAACAAAAATGTATACTTTTATAAAGAAGCATTTGAACCTTACTTTCTATGAGCCACACACATTTCCGCAAATACAACAAATCACATTGGAAGGTTGCACATTTTATGTGAACACCTACATCAAGTCTCGTTAAACTTATATTTAGTCAGATGTTAGTGCTTTTATCTATAATTTATTAGGTCTTGACACATTGCAAAGTAGTCTAGAAAAAATAAAAATCTAATTATAAACATACCTTTTTTATAAAAAAAAAAAATACTAGCTTCTATCTTACGCAATAGCACATTTTAAATTGTTGAAGTTCTACCCTTCCAGGGCAAAACATTTTTCACCATAATTGATCACAAATAGATCAAATAAAAATAGTGTAAGTAAAATTTCTCTCATAAGACCATTTTTTGATATGGAATCTTGATTTCAAAAACCCTATCTAAATGGATAATTTATAATATATCAATATCAATCATTGTGATAAATTTTTCTTCTACTGAGTTAATTGTTGATTAAATCACTTCATTCTTATATTTTGATACGAGCCATTTATGTACTTTTTATATGTATGTGAAGAAACTCACCACAAATCCTTTTTAAAGGCAAATTCTATTTGACGCCCTCATAATCTTATTTTCATTAAATCTATTTTTTA
>NCQT01091687.1:11010-26379 GCA_002740465.1 Stenocereus thurberi | reverse complement strand
AGATTTGCATGCTAGGAGCACATAGAGTGTAATCGAAGATGTTTAACTTGGATTAAGACAAATTAATTCGAAAGAATGACTTTTGCATAGTTTAGAAAAATTTGGTTGAGCTCCAAAGAATAAGCTAAATTTTTGGAGAGATTGTAATTCCTCGAAACTAACTGATTAGAGAAAAGTACATGTGCATCATTTTGATCCAATAAGCTTTTATAACTACCTGAATTCCTCGGCGTTTTCTCCTTAATTGATTTAAACTTAGTGAACTAGACGCTGTTAAACTGAAACCCATTGAATTAGTTATAGTTGTTTCCTTACCTTTGTATCCTTATCAATCTAAAGTTTGGATTTGCTTAGCATATCTTGAAGGAATATAGCCCAATAGATCAACCTAGTCTCTATGAGGTCGACCTTGATTTACTACAATGCCATCATGTGCTTACGGGCTTATCAGTGTTTAAAGTGAGATGCATCAAAAATGCTTTGGGCTAAGAGGATTGTGCTAGTGAATTCTTAGACAACAGACCCATAAGTGGGAACCCTAAAGGACCCTGACGAGGGTGAGATGTAAGCTTAGGGAGCAGACCCGAGATATGGGAACCCTAATTCCTAGGGAGTAGACCCAGAAGTGGAAACCCTAAAAGATCCTGACGAGGGTAAATGTCCCCTGAATATGAAGGGTCCAGGGCATTATTATGAAATATGAGTGACGATCTGACTTGAACGAGCACAAATATGAGAATCTGATACCCCATGAAATGATTTCGTACTTGTTACATGATGAAAACTCCTCATTCGAGGACTATGCTACTGCAAAGATTTGGAAAGTGCATGTACTCTCAAAAAGAGCTTATATTGAATTCCAAATGGGTTTCCAACGAATAACGACTTTTTCATAAATGCTTATTTTAGTTTAAGTGAGGGTCCTTGCCTTTTATGTGTTAATCCCAATTTCTTACTAAAAGAACCCCATTGGCTAATTCTAATTGAACTCCTAGATGATAAATGCTTATGTGTGAATTGAACGGTCTACTGTTCTCAATCCTTGAATTTCTATATGAATAAGTTTGTAATTGAGTCTAGCATGCCTACCATGTAATGTTAAGCTAGTCTAACAAGTGGTTGTCACTACTGAGATATAAGAGTCATAGTTAGGCAAGTTAAGATCTCTTGTGTATGGAGTAGAAGAAGGATAGGGATATCTATTAAATCTTGGAGGTTGTTGAAGTAATAACGAATATGGGAGACTGTATATGATTATTATGTGATATTAAATATCAAAACATGTGTGACTACTACTTAAAAGTATTATGTGCTGCTGTTTTGTTTTCTTGGGATTGGGAATCATTCACTGAGCATATTATCTTGGAGCTTATCTCCTCTCTATTCCCCTTTTCCCTAGGTTCTTGAAATGGCAGGTAGAAGTCAGTTCACATAAGCTGAGTTGGAATCTCCCTCTTGCTTTGAAAAGGTGTTATATGTACATATATACATAGACTCATGAGTTCAATGATGTAATGTAGTGTAGTCATAAGTTCTTGAGCTTATTTAAATTAAACATGTTGGTCGATGTATCGCATATTAAATAGCAGTCGCTCTATATAGCCACATCAGCCAACCATCTAATTAGTCGGTCATCTTTTTAGCTAGAGTTGTTTACTTTTCGAACGTAAACCCCAGTGCTGCAGATGTGTAATCCATTGAGATGTGCTTTTTATGGCTTTATCTTATTGAACTTCATACTTGGTATACTCGGTGCATGTGACCCATAGAGTTGTGGTCTCCAATGTGTAGCTGTCGAGCTTACGAATTGTATGTTTTATCACTACAAGGACCCAATATAAGGCTTGAAGCCTATGAAATGGTCAGTTTTTAGGCGGAACTCTATCTATTTCGCCCCAAAACTTTAGAGAAACATTAACGTCCCTAACCCTAGGGGATAGAGGTGTTATAATGGGCAACTGATCAACCGTCTTATGATATGTTTATTGAAAATAATTTTCATAGACTATATTCTCCAAATACACAGACCATAAACCAAATAATATTTACAACAAATAGTCATTCAATTCATGCTGATAAATTAAATAAAGTTTATGCTCAATGAAAAATTGAGTTTACCTACAGCCAACGTGGTGGAAGGTAACACTCACACAGCATGCGATAGCACTAACAATCTCACTACTTGAGTTATTGATTAAAGAGTGGATTGCTGATCAACCAGAGCAATTATGCAATGGACTTTACTTTGATAATCCTCATAAATTTTAGGATAAAGGTAAGACCTTTGCAAAACACACTTTATTAAATCCTAACACTACTATCAGATTGAAACAAATGTGGTATACATACCAAGATATCTAAGAATTTGACAAGCAAATCAAGGAACTTTTGGATTAAGGGTTAATGAGGAGTAATAAAAGTCCTCATACTAATCCTGCAATTATGGTAAAAAATTATGCTGAAGACAAAAGAGGAAAAACCAGAATGGTAACCAATTATAAAACGTTTAATGATAATACTGTCTTTGATGGTTATTATATTTCTGATAAAACAATTTTCTTCAATAGAATTCAAGGAGCCTCTTGGTTCTCAAAAATGGATTGCAAAAGCTATATTAGTAAACTGAAATGTACGAAGGGAGCATTTCCTTAACTGGTTTTAGTGCCCCTTAAAGAATATTATGAGCGAATAACAAATCCTTTGGTCTTAAAAATGCATCCCAAATATTTGAAATAAGAATGGATAACATCTTCAATGATCTTAGTCACTGTTGTCTAGTTGACGTCACTGATATCCTTGTCTTTTCAAAACTATAGAACAGCACAAAGTTGACGTCTTAGCTATCACCTAAAGATGCATTGATCATGGTATTATTCTTGGTAAGAAGAAGTGAATTTATGTTAGATAAGAAATTGAGTTTTTAAATCTAGAGATAAAAGCTGGATAAATCATCTTGCAAAACCACAATCTATAAAAAAAAAGAAAACTTCCCTTGAAAGATTTAAGATAGGAAGCAATTAGAAAGGTTTCTTTGATGTCTTACTATGATGTATCCTAGCCTCATTGATAAACTCAAATAGCCAAAGGGAAGTAAAGTTTACCTCGAATAGACTTGGTATACACAAACTGAATGCAACAACAAAAACGAAAGTGATAAAGCAAGTGAACTTACCCGAGATAATCAAAAGGAGCCACTCTTGAACACACTTGGACAATCTTCTTAGATCATTTAGGTTACAAAAATTCACCCCTTAAATGAGACAAAGAGACCTAGATAACCCACTTGAGTTGCGAAGCTCAAGATGTAACACTAAGATTTCCAAAAGAGGGAGCTTAAAACTTAATATGCATTCGTCAATGGCTAAACTTACAAATGCGTTAGGGGTTGTCTTTTAAAGACTCCTTAATAGCCATTCAAACCCCAAAATCTCAGTCATAGGCTGAGTAGTACACCAAGGAAGGGCAAAGATCAAATTAGCCCCTAAAGCACAACTTTAACAAGCTCTAATTTAACTTGGAACCTCATTACGTTTAATGATTCAATTAAATAAGTGTCAAGTTTACGAATCCTCCTAATACATCATTCTAATTCAAAATCAGCAAGTTTAACAAGTGAGAAGTTCAAGAACGTGGTGATTAGACCAGCTCTACCATCAATGGGGTAATATGATTTTAATCCTTCTTCATGTGGATACTAGCAGCTCAAGGGGGTGTTTTGGCCCAACTTTGGGCATATCAGTAAATATTTTATGTGCCCTTTAATGCCTTAATGTTTCATAAACACTAAAGCT
Source organism: Stenocereus thurberi (assembly GCA_002740465.1). NCBI lineage: Eukaryota > Viridiplantae > Streptophyta > Magnoliopsida > Caryophyllales > Cactaceae > Stenocereus > Stenocereus thurberi. The sequence goes on along the minus strand of NCQT01091687.1, from coordinate 22,588 downwards.
AAGTTGGTCAACTTAATTCCCCTTCTTTCTAACGTCGGCTAGATTGAACTCGAAACTGCAGGGTTGGAATATCTTGCTATTTGAGCATCCAAATGATGCCAAAAGCTTTATAACTTGTTTTATTTGAAAGATAAATCCTTAAACTTAAGGAGATGATCATGAAGTCTTTAATCCCATCAATAGTTTGCCTCAAAAGATACACAAATCCGAGCTAGTTCGAAAATAGCCACTTTTAAGATCAATCTTAGAAAAAATGGTGGCTCAATGCAATTCATCAAGAACATCTTCTAACTTGGGAATAGGATAGTGATATTTAATAGTAATCTTATTGATTGCCCTACTATCTAGACACATTCTCATGCTACTATTCTTTTTCGGCACTAAAAGGCCGAGACGGCACATGAGCTCAAGCTCTCTGAGATCGAACCCTTGGCTAAGAGATCATCAACATATTGATGGATTTCTCGTCTTTCTTAAGGGTTCATCCCATAGGCCAGTTTGTTTGGAAGGGTGGAATCGAGAACAGGTTCTATTTTGTGTTAGATGTATCTTTTTAGGGGTAGGCCATGGGTTATTGCACTTGGAAACACATGATCAAAGGTTTGTAAAAGTGGGGTAACCAAATGGTAAGAGTGTTCCCTAGCTTTGGCTGAATGTTGGCTTAAAGAAAACCACTCTTTGAAAGATTCAAGCTCATCGAGTTCAGATTGAAGTAGGGAATTGAGAAAGATATCTATCTTAGGAGCTTCTTGGGCCTTATTTTATGGGTTAGATTTGAGAGGGGTAAGGGTAATCTTCTTGTGATCTTTTGTGAAGGTGTAGGTATTCAAACGGCTATCATGCATGACTCTTATATCAAAGAGCTAGGGCCTTCACAAAAGGAGATGATAAGCTTCCTTGGGAATAATGTTAAACCAAATCTCATCCTCATAACTCTTGCCAGTGGATAAGATTAACAAGCACCGAGAAGATATATGCATGCCCTTACCTTGATTGAGCCATTGGATGGTGTAAGGACTTGTATGAGGTGAAACCGTAAGCTTAAGCTTCTCAACCATGGCCTTGAAGGCCTCCTCAGCACAACTTCTCCATCAATAATGAGTAAATGCACCTTCCCACTCATGGTGCATCTGTTGTAGAAGATGTTTCCCTTTGCTTAACGTCTTATCAGGAAGCCCTTCCACTAAAAGCCCTATTAATTACTAGTATTTCTCCTTTATCTGTCAGCTTCTTGGCTTCATTCAGGTAGAGGTCCCTGTCTTGTCCTCCTTCCTCCTCTGTTGGCTACTCAAAGGAAGCTTGATACTCGGCTAAAGAAACCATCCTCTTATTAGGGCACTCGGATGCAATGTGACTGAAGCCCTGATATCTAAAAAACCTTCGTTTATCCACAGATTTTGTTAGCAATTTGGCTGGAGTTTATAGGGCAGTTGTTTTTAGAGCAAAATATGGGGGCTTTTGAAAGGGGCAAGACTGTGGGTTAGGCTTAGAAACCACTTCCTTGCCTTTACTTCTTCGTTGGAGTTCGACCTTATGAGCTAGAGTACTTAGCTCATTGAATGTGGCATAAGGATGTAATTCCACAACAATTTGCTCATCTAATCCACTAAAGTACCTTATCAAAGTTTGGGATTCGTCCTCGCTCAAATGACATTTTAAGAGAAGTTGCTCAATATCTTTTGTATTCGGGTAGGGATTAACTTATTCACTAAGGGATTGCAAGCTAACCCTAAACTAACTATAAATTGAAATCAGGATTCAAGGAAATCAAGAAGGGAACTTTGAGGATGGATAGAACTGATCTCACTCTTGGATACAGAATACACAACCAAGAATGAGGCAAGGGCCCTTAATCTATCTTAGGATACAGATATAACACCTAAGAACAGATTAAGACTTAGCTTGATCACCACTTTACTCGGCCTAAGTAAGGATAAACATGTAAAGAATTTAAAGTGATTAACAAAGGAGTTGAGTGCTTAGCCAAAGCTGTCACCGAACTTCTTAATTTGGTCAAAATTGCTATCAAATTAACTTTGTACCTCACCGTGTAACCTAACTATATTATGATAGTTGATTATGCCATTTTGACCGGTTCTAGTAGGCAAGAGGATGTTTTGCTCACAGAAGTCAAACATTTGTGGTTGTGGGGCGTAAAAAATCAATGAAAAGTAAATGAACATAATTAATTGCCCCTACAACCCCCCCGTCTGCCATGGCCCTCAAATGCTCTTCTTCCCGATCCCTTTGAAACTCTTGCCCTTTCAGAAAAACCCTAGAAATTTAGAAAAGCAAAGAACCCTCAACATGAAGCAAAGAAAGTGTTTGATTGCAACCGAAGATAAGAGGATGAATTGGTGCTATTGACAAACTTTATTATCAAGTAAGCATTGTATAGTTTTAACCTTAAAAAAAAACTATGAAATTTGAGTGCACAGGGTCTATGTTGATTAAATCAGTGGAATTTCTGTATTGTGTTGAAATTTTATGAAATTGTACTCTGAATGTGTTGCTTAATGTTGGTAAAGGTGGAGTTTGTAGAATGTCAAAGCCTGCAAGTGCTTATCTTCGTATCGTTCACAGTGGATCATTTGAGAGAGTGCCCCACCCATTATATATTGAGTCAGAAGTATCTAATGTGTATTACATACACCATGATTACATGAGTGTACATGACATTAAGGAGACAGTGGTGAAGTCAAGCTATTCTGAACAATGGATAAAAGAAATGTATTTTTGTAGGCCTAATGTCTCTTTTGAGAATAGTCTAGTTCCCATTCAAAGAAATAAAGAGGTTAGGGACTTGATTAAATTGTGCTTAGAGAGTGGTTCTATCTCTATTTATGTGGAGTATAGCGATGATGAAATTGACAAGGGCAAGGGAGTGTCAGATGAGGAGGCATATTTTCCAGATGTGTTAGACTCTGATGACGAATATGACAGTGATGAGTGGCTCAATTCTGATGGTGATGACCCTAAATTCATACATGTTATATAGAAAAACAAGGTAACCCAAGAGGGAATGGTTGCTGAGGTATAGAATGTGAGAGGTAATGTAAGACATGAGAGTGAGGGGGATAATGTAAATGCTAAACATGAGCCTAAATTAAATACTGAAGGAGCTCATGAACATTATCAGGATTCTAATAATGCTGATAGCTTAAGTGATGATAGTGGGGAGGACGCTCTAAATCGTGATAAAAAGAGAACGAGGAAAAAGAGAGAGAACTTCCCTAGATACATTGGGCCTTCTCTTGACAAATCTAATTTATATGTTGACATGAAGTTTAGCGATAAGAAATAGTTAAGGCAGGCTTTTGACAACTACCAAATATTGAAGAGGTATGATTTGAAAACTACAAAGAGTGACATAGTTAGATTTGAATGTCATTGCTTGGGTGAAGGTCGTAAGTGGAGTACGTAGGCATCAAAATGCAAGAATGAGTTATCATTTTAACTAACCTAGTTGGACAATCCTCACAATTATATTCCTCTTGGCTATGAGCAAGGAAGTAGGTATATGTTAACTAGTTAATTGACTGATTACTGCATAGAGACATTTAGGCTGCAGCCTAGTTTAAGGTCAAGGGAGTTGAAAGGCCCTATTGAGAAAAACCACAATTACAAGGCTACCTTGTCCATGTGTACTAGGCTTAGGATAGGGGCTTTGATTGTAATAATTAGTGATTACAAGGCTTAGTGTGGACAAATAAGAGAATATTTTATGCAGTTCATAAGAAAAATCCTGGGACCACAGTTGCAGTCGAAACTTTCAAAGACAGATGATCAACATATATTCAAGTTTCTATAAATTTGCCCTGGAGCATTAAAAAGAAGCTTCTTGGATGCGTGTAGGAGAGTAGTTTCACTTGATCCATGCTTCTTGAAGGGGCCTTGGAATGGCCAAGTATTTGTTGCTGTTGGTAGGGATGCCAATAACCAGATGTACCCAATGGCATGGGGTTGGCATAGAGTGAGAAAAGAGAGTTCAGTGAATGGTTCATTGCATTATTATAGGCAGACTTTGATATTAGAGATGGCACATGTTGGACTTTGATTTCATATCAGCAGAAGGTATATATTTATGTTAATGTATGTTTGTTATTTTGTTTTCATTTCTATTAATGTGTTTTAGGTATTAACTGCTTCTTTGGCTTGTACTCCATATTTTAGGGGCTTGTTGAGAGTGTACAAAGTCTTTTACGTAAAGCCGAACACAAAATGTGTCCTAGGTATGTGTATGCTTATTTAAGAAATCAGTTGCAGCATATGATTTATAGGGAAGTATTTTGAAAAATTTCTAAGCCCACAAATGAAATACATTCCAAAAAAACACATGAAGGAAATGTAAGATTTAGATGCTAAGGCTTAGGAATTTTTAGAAAAGAAATATCCAAGGCATTTCTATAGATTATACTTCAAACCACATGCTAAATGTGATTCAGTTGATAATAATATGACAGAAATCTTCAATGGGTCCATTAGAAAAGCTAGACACCTAACCGTAGTGTCCATGCTTGTAGAAATCTTCAAGGCTGTCATGAAAAGAGTGGCATAGAGAAAAAGTTACGCTACCAAGTTAAAAGATTCCACATGCCCTAGGATCATTATCAAACTAGAAAAATTGAAGGATAGGGCAACATATTGGCAGGCATCAAGGGAAGAAAATAGGTTTATAGTGTAGAAAATTTTGTTGTGAAATTGAATCAAGGGTCATGTAGTTGTAAAGGCTGGGAATTATCTAGCATGTCTTCAAGCCGTGAAAAAAGGTGCCTATATTTGATGGAGATCTTATTTATGGCTCAATTATCCACACACATTATCATGCTCGCATCCTTCTTAGGGACTAGTAAGGCTAGAGTAGGACAAGGGCTAATCTCTAACCAACCCTTTAGTGATAAGTTCATCTACTCACCTTTGGATCTCCAAAGTCTTCTTAGGATTCATTCTATAAGATGGCTTGTTTGGGAGTATGGCTTTACGATTAAGGCCAATATGGTGGTGTATGGATCTTTTGAACGGTAAACCCATAGGTATCTCATCTGGAAGGACATGACTAAAATGCTCAAGTAAAGCTATGGCAAAAGGGTGACTTGGTTGGTGAGCTTTCTGATTCAACAAGGGTCGTGAGTATCCACTCCTTAAAGGCCCTAAACTCATGATGTAATGTTTCACTATAAATAAGCAATAGGTTAGTTTGCTCGGGGTTCTTTTATGGTTCACTTTTATGGAGTTGGGAAGGCTTAAGGGGCAAGGGTGATCTTTTTCCCATCCTTGGAAAAGGAATAGGGGTCGAGGTAACCATTATGCATTATCTTTCTGTCAAACAACCATGGTCTTCCCAACATAATGTGACAAGCATCCATGGAGATGGCATTAAACCAAAGCTCATCTTAGTAGTTCCTACCAATGGATAAGGAAATCAAGCATCTCGAGTTAACTTGCAAGCCTTTACCTTGATTGAACCACTGAATGTTGTAGGGATGGGGGTAAGCTGAGGCATGGAGATTGAGCTTTTGCATGATGCTTTGTGAAACAACATTGGCACAGCTTCCACCATCAATGATCATAGAACAGACCTTATCGAGGAGAGTACACCAAAAGTCAAAGAGGTTCTCTCGTTGTTCTTCCGTGGTCTTAAGTCCACTCAATGGCCTTCTCAAAACCAGCATTTTACCCTTATTAGGTTCCTTCACAAACTCCTCTTAATTCTCCTCTTGATCCTCCATTAGAAACATCATCTACCTCAATTTTGATTAATCCCTTACCCCTCTTTTTGGTTCATTTCCCCTAATTCTCTTTTAATTTAGAATAATTTGAATAAGTTTTGCCTCTAAGCTCGTTGCCTTGTTTTAATCCCCTTTTCAACCTTTTGTAAGTATTTCACAAGTTATTCAAGGAAGTGAGGCAGCGAATACATGGAAACAGGTGATGCAAGAGTAAAGATGGTAACACAAACGCCCAAGGCAAGCAAGAGAGCAAGAAAAATGAGGATTTAAGGACACAGGATAGGCAACGGCTATCGCAGAATTGACAGCCAGCCGTTGCTTACTTGTAAAAGGAGCCCCAATTCTAGGGGTTGGTGATTGCTGGCCATCGCTGCAGCAACAGGCCATTACCAGGGCATTGGGTTGTTGCCCATTTCCAGATTTTTAGCGTACAAATATCCTGTTTTGGCTAATTTCGAGATTATGCCTAGTTCCTCTTGTAAAAAGCACTTTAAACACCTTTTAGGTTTGATTTAGGGTTAAGGCAAGATTGGTTTTCTTGAATTATTATTGATTGAAGATTTTGAAGACTTTCATTCCCCAATCCATTCATCTAAGTTTGTTTATTTTTCTCTCTGTTTTCCCCTTTACTTGGTTTTGCTTAGTTTGTTTGATCACGCTTGGTTGTGATTTTTTTATTGTTATAATGTTGATTAGTGAGTAGTTTTCTCCACCTTATGTTAGGGATTAGGAAGTAGGACGTCATAATAAGCTTGTTGCGATCCTACCTTGCTTTAATTTTCAATGTATTTAGGGGTCTTATTCTCTACCCACCAAGTGTTCAGTGAAAGGCCCAGAATGACATTCCATCTAATACTTGGAGCAAATAACTACACCAAGAGATGGGTATTCATCCTGTATGGATAGGAAAAGACAGAACAAGCCTTAGGTATGAAAATAACCCGAGGGCTTGCTAGGTGTAAATCGGTCTTCTTCATCCTCAACGTTCAAGCCCCTGTGAAAACAGGGGAGCTTGTAGATTAAAGTTATCTTTACTATCTAAAAAGAGGTTCGGGGGGCCTAAACGACCCAATTACCCCCTTATAGTCACTAGTTAATTAAGCCAAGTTCAAGAACCGATGCCTAACATAAATAAGTAGCCACTAGCGACTAATCCCTTGATCCAAGTCCCTCTTTTATTGAATTTTAGGCCATTATTTTGACTAGTTTATGTTTCCTTCTTTCTCAAACTTGCCCTTCACCTCTCTAAATTCATTCTAATCAGTAAGTTAGGTACCCTAAGTCTTATTCTCAGTGGACGACAGCCTAAGTGCATGGTGATAAAGCGTTCACTTGCAATATAAAGCTTACTTCCCAAACAAACAAGTTTTTAGCGTCGTTGTCGGGAAACAACGTTCCTTAGATATCATAACTAGAAGTGTGGTTGGGGGCTAGAGTTTTGTTTTATTTTGTTCAATTGTTGCTATTCTTTCTTGAGTTGGCTTACCTCCTTTGGCAACACTTGTTGTTGCATACACAGGAGAAGCTAAGGTTCGAGTAGTTTGGCCCCCTTAGACCCCAAGATCGAAACTACTTTCTGGGCTTGCCAACGACGTTCAAGAAGCCAGAGTAGGCAAGGAAGGCAAAGTTAAGAGGCCAACATGGATCCCGCCATAACTCCATTGAGGGACTTTACGATGCCGGATCCAAATGTCATTCCATCTAGCATCATGATACCTCCCATTGAGGTTGATAATTTTTAATTCAACCCAGTTTTCATCACCTTACTTCAAGAAGACCAACTTGGAGGATACCCAACGGACAACCCCAATAACCATATTACTTCTTTCCTAGAGAAGTGTGATGTAATCAAGATAAAGGGGATCATCAATGATTCAGTCTGGTTGAGGCTGTTTCCTTTCTCTTTTAAGGACAAGGCCAAGTCTTGCCTTTTCAACTCAAATGCCAATTCATTCACCACTTGGAATGGTCTCTTCAAGGCAGTCTTATGTAAGCATTTCCCTCCCGAGAAGAAGACCAAACTATAAAATGATATCACCTCCTTTTCTCAAGTAGAGGGTGAGTCTCTTTGTGAGGCTTAGGAGTAGTTCAAAGAGCTCCAACAAGAGTGCCCTATCACGGCATCCCGGATTGGTTGTTAGTTTAAACGTTCTATAATAGCCTTTAACTATCGATGAAGATCTCAATAAAACCGCTGGAGGTGCTCTTACGAATAAAGCCATCAATGAAGCCAGTCAACTACTTAAAGATATGACATCCAACAACTATCATTGGGCAAGTGAACAGGGCCACCCCAAGAAAGGAAGACGGCAAGACATTGATGCTTTCACTGTGCTTGCAAGCAAGGTTAACGCACTTTTCTAAAAGGTAGATTGACTTCAACGTAGTCCTTCTCATGGTAGCGCACCTAGTGGGTGATTTAGGTAAGCAAGGGTTTGTAAAGTGCTTTGAATTCAAGGCCATTGTGTGAATGAGTCCCATCTTAGTCATTCATTTCAAAATCTCACCGTTGAACAAGCCAATGCCCTCCACAACTTCAATAATAGACCACAAAATAACCCCTACTCCAATACCTTCAATCCAAGTTCGAGACACCAACCAAATTTCTCCTGCTCAAATCCATATCCCCCTCCTTACCATTACTCACAAAATCACCCTGATCCTCCAAGTTTCTAATACCGTGCTCCTCAAATTCAACCGCAATAACCTTAACCTCAAAATTCCAACTTCAAGAGCTTAATGGAGCGGTTCATTTAAACTCAAATTAAGACAAATGAGGTCTTGGTGAGTTCATGAGCCCATCAATTCCAAGTTGAGAGCATGTTCACATGCAAAAGATGATGGAGACTCAATTAGCTCAAATTGCCCAATAAGTGAACCACCTATCTCGACCTTAAGGGCACCTTTCGGGCTAACCAGAAGCAAACCCCAAGGGCCATATGAATGTCATCACCTTAAGGGGTCGACAACAACTTGATGAGCTAAAAGGACCTCACGGGAGGATGAACATTTAGTCAAAGACAAGGGCAAAGAAATATTGGAAGAAAAATGAGATTTGGTCCCAAAATGTGGAGAGCACGATAAGTATGCAGAGACCATAATGCCTAGGTCAGTTGAGCCTTATAGGCACTGGTTCATTTCTCTCAAAGGCTTGCCAAGGCCAAACTTGAGGCCAAGTTTGAGAAATTTCTAAAGGTACTCAAGAAGTTGCAAATCAATATCCCAGTCTTGGATGCCATCTCCAAGATGCCTTCTTATGCTAAGTTTCTTAAAGAGATGCTCTTTAACAAAAGAAAACTTTAAGAAAATGCCATGGTTCCCTCACAGGGCGTTTCTCCATTCCTTGTGATATTGGGGATATCACCATAGGTCGAGCATTATGTGACCTTAGGGCAAGTGTTAGTCTTATGCCTCACTCAATATACAAAAGGCTCCAAGTAGGGGAACTCAAGCCCACCACAATATTGATACAACTTGCGGATTATTTCATCAAGTACCCAATTAGAGTTATAGAGATGTGCCCTTTCAAATTAGAAAATTCTTCTTCTCTTATAACTTCGTTATTGTGAAGATAGAGGAAGACGCCTAAATACCTATCATCCTAGAGCGCCCTTCCCTAGCCACGACTGATGCAATGATTGATGTCAAGAATAGGAGGCTATCCCTACAAGTTGGTGAGAAAAAGCTTACATTCAATCTTTCATAAGCTATAGCTTCCCCCTCCCTACAGGATATATGCTACCAGATTGATGTGCTTGAAAAGGTAGTACTTAAGGAGATAGAAACTCTTATCCCTCCCTCGGACCCCCTAGAGGCGTGTTTGATTGGCACTTGTGGCAATGGGGTCGACCCTCATCCAAATGAAGAAATAGAGGTGTATGTGAGATCCTTAACTTAGCCTAACTATGCCCCCCTCAACGCTAATCAAGGGAGATTCTCAATATGGAGGCTCGACCCTCCAATAAAGACAACAAATGTGCTCCCAAGATGGAATTGAAACCCCTACTTTCATATCAAAGGTATGAATTTCTTGGTCCAAATCATACTTTTTCCATCATCCTTAGTGCTAAGCTTAATGATGCTTAAATTGAGGAATTGTTGAGTGTGCTTCAAAAGCATAGAGGCATCATTAGCTATAGTATTGATAATATCAAGTGGATTAGCCCTTCATTTTGCATGGATCGAAATCTCCTTCATGATGGGCATCGACCATTTAGATGACCTCAACGTTGTTTGAATCCCAACATGCAAGATGTTGTTAAGAAGGAGGTTGTCAAGTTACTTGATGCCGAATCATCTATCCAATTTCGGATAGTGATTGGGTTAGTTCGGTGCAAGTAGTTCCTAAGAAAGGGGGTATGACTGTTGTCAAGAATGAAAGAGATGAGCTCATACCTACTAGAATGGTCATGGGATGGCGCATGTGAATTGACTATAGAAAACTCAATGACACCACCCGGAAAGACCATTTCATCCTCCCCTTCCTTGATCAAATTGTGGAACGGTTAACCAGGCATTCTATCTTTTGTTACTTGGATGGTTACTTGAGATTTTTCCAAATCCTTGTCCACCCAAGTGGCCAAGATCAAACCTCTTGTACATGCCCCTATTAGACAGTGCGATACCGCATAATGCCACTTGGGCTTTGTAATGCCTGGCTACCTTCCAAATGTGTATGCTCATCATTTTCTCCAACTATGTGGAGAGCATAATAGAGATTTTCTTCTGGATGACTTAACAATTTATGGAGGCACTTTCGATTTGTGCTTGGATAACTTAACTAAAGTCCTCTACAGATGCGAAGAAGTCAAGTTTGTCGTAAATTAGGAGAAGTGCCATTTTATGGTAGAAGAAGGTGTGATTTTGAGGCATGTGGTTTCATATATGGGTGTTGAGGTGGATAAATTAATGATATAGGTTGTAGAGCCCTTGTCACCCCTACTTGTGTCAAAGAGGTGAGAAGCTTCCTTGGATGTGAGGGTTTCTACAGTCATTTCATCGAGGATTTCTTTAAAACTGTAAGCCTCTCACTTTGCTTTTGGCCAAAAATACCCTATGTGTTTTTACTAATAAGTGTCTTGAAGCATTTCACATGATAAAAAAGGCTCTCATCACCCTCCCCATCATCTAACCGCCGGATGGGAGTCTTCCTTTTGAGAGTTTTGGGGCAACGAAGAGACAAGAAACCTTACATCATCTCTTATGCTAGTAAGACACTTGATGAGGCTCAACAAAACTACATCCAAGAAGGAGTTGTTTGCGGTGCTATACGCAATTGAGAAATTTTAACCATATCTCTTATGCTCTAAGGTCATTGTGTACACTAACCACTCTACCGTTAAACATCTTCTAGACAAGAAGAACTTCAAGCCTCGTCTACTGCCGTGAATCCTCCTTCTCCAAGAGTTTGCATTTGAAATCCTGGACAAGAGGGTGCCGAGAATATGTTGGCAGACCATCTCTCTCGCTTACCGATTCCCCTTAGGTATGACGGCTAGTGTGACTTGTCAATTAATGATCCTTTTCCGAATGGCCATTTGCTAGCCTTAGCAATGTCGAGTGTTCCATGACATGCAAATCTGGTCAATTATTTAGCATGTGGGATCACACCATCGAACATGAACTCAAATTAAAAGAAGCGATTTTTTTACCAAGCCAACTCATATTTTTAGGAGGAACATTGCTTATATAAGGCTTGTAGGGATGGTATAATACGGAGATATGTGCCTGACGAGGAGGCCAATTCAATCATCTCTCATTGGCATGACTTGCCTTGCTGTGCGCATGCAAGCGTTGATAAGATCATGACCAAGATCTTCCAAGCTAGTTTCTATTAGCCCACATTGTTC
>NCQT01091673.1:50403-62575 GCA_002740465.1 Stenocereus thurberi | reverse complement strand
AGATTGCTATAAAATGGAGTCAAAGTTGACTCCTAAAACTAAGCCTGCTGGAATGAACTAGGCAGGATGCTGACAGAGCAGTTTGAGAAGGCTAAATGAGCTGCTCTGTTGGTATCAAATGGTGGGGTAACTTCTATCATCTACTAGCTTTAATGTGAGCCAGAAAATGAGCTAAGCTGTTCCCTAAAATAACTTCAAGGCTTATTAGGTCAAGTGACACAATAATGGCTTTAGTGGTATGCATGAATGATCAATAAGACTAAAATCTTGATTTGTGGCCTCCTGGACTAGTGCTTAAATATTATGCGCTACGCCACCTCATTAAGCTTGGTCTACAGTTGGGTGATGTCCATTAGATTGATCACCACCAAAAACTTGATTGAGGACCAGTATGCTTGCTCATGATGGTAGCCAACATACTAACGTGCGAAGCCATGAAGGGAAATCAAAATAATGATAAGTTCTTCCTTGTGATTTAGCTGCATCTTGCCAACCATTGTAGTTTAGGCTTATTTCTAAACTTATATTAGTTTTTGGTTAGTTCTCTCAACTAAACCTAATTTAGAGGTTATTTTCTATTTGGATGCTTATTAACATCCTAAGGAACCTCACCATATAGTAAAATCAGTTCTAAAACAAGTATAGCTAGGGAACCAACTTGATCATTTTTAGTGCTAATCCAGGTTAATTATGTCTAAACAAGACGATTTGACTTTGCTATGATCTTCCTTATTTGGGAGGATTTGGTGATGTACCAAGGTAGGGGGGAGAGAGATTCAAGCACCAAAGATCAAAGTAAAGCAAACCAAAACAAGGAGAAGTAGAGAAATTTGAACTAGCCACAACTAGTCACGATTTTAAGTAAGTGAGAAAAGGGATAAACTAGCTTGTTAAAGGACAAGACACACCACCTTTAGTAAACTAGGGCTCTTAATCCCATATAGGGATAAGACATACCACCCTAAGTTGGATTAAGACCCATTGATCACCACTTTCATTAGCTAAATCAAAGATAAGTAGGAGGGAATTTGAAAGTGAAGGAGGATAATCTCAACTTTCATAAACCATCAAATCTACCTTGTACAACCTTAAAATCGGCACATTAATGGCCAAAAGGGACCTTGTGGTTATTAGTAACAACCTATGAATACTAGCAAAGCATCCAAAGGGAAGGGAAGACTAAAACAAAGAAAGTACAAAAGCTAAAAAGTGATTTTTGCTTTTCTATTAGCAACTTTTTAGAACAGATCTTCCCACTTCAACTAGCTATATCTGCTAGATTTATTACCCAAGTCAGGTCCAATAAATGTTAAAGCTTAGAAAGTAAGCTTTTGGATGGCTCAAGTTGGAAGGGATTTGGACTCGCTTAGGAGATACAGACCAAAAGGGTTAGCTAGTGCAGACCGTGCAACACATTAAAAATGGCCCCATTTGAGTTGTCTCTTCATAACTAAACCTAGAACTCTTTTCATGCCCTCAAAGCTAACACAAATAGGATCTTAAAAAGTTGAATTGTAGCTTCCTAAACTCATCTTAAGCTTGAATAATCAAGCCTATGTAACCAGGCTGCTGCACGAGTTCAAAAACAACTTAGGCCGCCAACATGTTCTTGATCATTTGAGTTAACCCTTGTGCTCTTGGACTCTTCTCTTGGCTTGCTTAGACAATAAGAATGTGAATTTGATAAGTCATGGCTTGAACACCATCATCCTACCCTTATTGAGAAGAGTTCGCATGCAAATTCACCAAGGTATCATCTTTCAGGTGGTCCTAGCCACATCAAAAGTGGTGGATACTCCATAATTTCCCAGCAAGTTAAGGTTGAATACATTGCTGTTGATCCTCTCTAATGCTTCAAAAGGAGCCTCGACCATAGGTAAGAGCTTGAACTTGCATTTGGAGGGAAAGCGCTCTTTTCTTAAGTGAACCCAAGCTGGATCTCCGGGGTTGAAGATGACTTTCATTAGATGTTTGTTTGCTTAGGCTTAATAGGAGTCATTAGCTTACTCAATCTTGCTCCTAGTCTTCTCAAGAATCCCATAAATNNCGTGGACCATCTTGAATGCCTCTACATAAGGCTTGACTTCAATGGACTATGGGGTAAAATCAAGCGCTGAAAGTGGTTCCATGCCACAAACCACTTTAAAAGGGGACATTTCTGTGGTCTTGCTAGGACACTTATTATAGGTGAATTCGGTATGAGCTAAGAGTTTATCCTAAGGCTTGAGGTTAGACTTAACCAAGATTCTCAAAAGCAATCTCAAGGTTCTATTGGTGACCTTAATTTGCTCATCCGTTTGGGGGTGGCAAGTGGGACGATACTTGAGCTTAGTAACCTTCCACAAGGTCACCCAAAAGTGACTCAGGAACTTAGTGTCACAATCCGACACTATAGACCTTAGAATACCATGGAGCTTTACCACCTCTTTGAAGTACAAATCAACTGCATGAGCAGCATCATTGGTCTTGTTGCATAGGATAAAGTGTGCTAGCTTCAAGAATTGATCAACTACTATAAGGATAGAATCCTTGTTCCTTTGAGTCTTTAGCAAACCAAGAATGAAATCCATGCTGACATGATGTATGCAGACTTACAAGCCTGGCATGAACCAAACTTAGCAACTCAACATGGAAGGATATGTCTTGGAATAAAGGAGAGACCCACTAACCAAGACTGCAAGGATTCGCCACTAATCTTCGTAAAGCAAATGCACCAGAAGATTAGATAAAGAATTACTCACTAAACACCACCAAGCAGGATAAAGTTTTGAGAAGTTTTGAGAAGTTTTCAGAGAAATTTACTTTGTACCAGCAAAGAGGCTTTCATATGTCATTAATCTGTCTTTTACAAGTTAAAAGAAGGCTTATATACTTAGCTTTTCCAACACATACAACGTTTAAAACAGAAAATTCAAAAGGATTAAAACAGCTAAAATTAGGTTTAAAATACATAGCCCAAAACAGCAACTAATCTTGATCATTGACACCTAAACTCAATGTTAATCTCCAATACTGAGATACTAAGCCCTTATGGCCTCCAAGTACTATTAATGCTGACCTTGGGGAGTGATTTATAGTTGCTTACATTAAGATTAGCCCCGTTAATCAATGAGTACAGCACCCTAAAATCCATTGGACTAAAGGGTATTTCCAAGACACTTGAGCTGGTTAAAGATAGATGCTACATGAACTAGTTTTGCACCTTTAGGGCCTCACTTAATAAATGTTTAAACACATTTTCATGCCCTTAAACATGCCAAAGCGAGCTGCTAAGTTAGGGATAAAATATCCCTTAGAAACTGCCGCTACTGCTGCTGACCTGCTACTAGTGCTGACTGTCTCCAGGGAAAATCAAGCAACCTTTATCATTTAAGAGATGATCATGAGTTAATAAATAAGCTGGGTTACTGACCGAAATGGGAATGATACTCCTTGATATGAATGAATCACTGAAAGCTGGTAGAATAACCAAGAATGCACTGACCTCATGTTGATCTTTATTAAAACTATAATGAACTAAGGCTATTGTCTAGCCTCAAAAATGATCTGATCAAGCTTGTAAAAGTGCTAGGTTGTCTAGGAAAGCAAGGACCACTCCAAACAAGCATCAAAATTTCACTACTTACCATACAGAATTGATTAAAGGGTGATCAGTGAGTAAGCTCTTCCTATTCTCAGTTTACGAGCCTTGATCTGAACTTTTGTCCACATCATCCTCCCCTCCTTTGAAAGGATTTTCCCTCAAATCCCTAAAGTCAATATCATCCTCTACATAAGGGCTAAGATCTCCTATATTAAAGGTGGCTGACATAGCCATATCTCCACACAACTCCAGTTTGCAGACATTAGCCCTCACCTTGGCTAGGACCTTGAAAGGTCCATCTCTCTTGCCATCATCTTGCTTTTCCTCCTAGTGAGGAATCTTTCCTTTCTGAGATGTAACAGACAAGGTGACAAGGTTCATACTTAACCCTTTTTCTATTTTTGTTGGCCTTAACCTTATAAGCTTCATTACTCTTCTCAATGTGAGCTATAATGTGCTCATACAGCTTCTTTATCTCCTTGGCTCTTTGTTCAGCCTCAAAAGTAACTTTGCAATTAGTAGGTAGTGGAAGGAGGTTAATGGGAGTGAGGAGGTTGATCCCATGCAATGCCTCAAAGGGAGAACATGCAGTAGCTCTGGCTGGTATTCTATTGTAGGCAAACTCAGCATGTGGGAGCTTGAGATCCCACTCTTTCAAGTTCTTCTGGACTAAGGTTCTAAGGCAGGTGGACAAGGTCCTGCTGGTGACTTCGATTTGGCCATTAGTTTAGGGATGGCCGCTAGCACTGTAAAGCAGCTTAGTCCCCAACAAATTCCAAAGACTCCTCCAGAAATGGGATAGGAGCTTAGTGTCCCTATTACTCACAATGGTCCTTGGTACCCCATGAAGTCTAACCACCTCCTTGAAATACAGGTCTGCAACCTATGAGGCATCATTTGCCTTATGGCAGGCTGTAAAGTGTTTCATTTTAGAAAACCTGTCAACAATCACCATCACTGAATCCTTGCCTCTCTGAGTTCTTGGTAATGCCACAATAAAATCCATGCTGACATCCTCCCATGGCCTTAATAGGACTAGAAGTAGGGTGTAAAGGCCTTGATGGAAATGGCTCTTGGCCTTGTGGTAGATAGAGTATCTTGATACAACCCTATAAACATCTTCCCCCATTTTAGGCTAAAAGAAATGCTCCCTGAGGATGTCCAAGGTCTTGTTCAAACCAAAGTGGCCAGCAACGTATCCTCTATGGGCTTTCCTAACCAATAACTCTCGCGAAGGGCAGGCAGGAACACACAACTTGTTACCCTTGAACAGAAATCCTTCTTACATCAAGTAAGGACCTTGAGTTTGAGTGTTTTTTATCAAGTCTTAGAAGGTTGGATCTTCTGGATAGTAACCTTACATTGCCTACAATCCCAAGAGCTTTGCTCCCAGAATAGAGAAAAGAGCATTACTCCTTGAAAGAGCATCAGGTACTACGTTCTCTTTACCCTTCTTGTGCGTGATAGAGAAGGTGAAAGCTTGTAGAAACTCTAATCATTTGGCCTGTCTAGCGTTGAGGTTGGGATGACCATTGAGAAACTTCAAGGTTTGATGATCAGAGTGGAGCATAAAAGCCTTAGGCTTTAGACAGTGGCACCATTGACTGAATGCCCTCACTATTGCATAGAATTCTTTGTCATATGTTGAGTAATTGAGTTTAGGACCACTGAGTTTCTCACTTAAATAGGCTAAAGGCTTTCAGAGTTGAGTTAGAATAGCTCCAATGCCTACTCCACTAGTATCACACTCCACTTCAAACAACTCCTTAAAGTTGGCCAAAGCTAGGACAGGTGCCTCACAAAGCCTCTGATTGATGGTCTCAAAAGCCTTTTGCACTACTAGAGGCCATGAAAAACTACCCTTCTTCATTCACTCAGTGATTAGAGCAATGATAGAACTGAAATCCCTAATAAATCTTCTGTAGAAAGAAGCTAAGCCATGAAAGCTTCTTACTACTGCGACTGAGGTTGGTACTAGCTATGACTTAATTGCTTAAACCTTAGCTTCATCCACCTATATGCCATCACAGGAGACCACATACCCAAGGAATATGACCCTTGGAACAAAGAACTCACATTTCTCAAGCTTGCCAAAAAGTTTCTGATGCCTAAGGGTAGAAAAGACTTGGCCAAAGGTGTTAGGGGGATTAGACAACCCAAATGGCGTAACAAGCCATTTATATAGCCCTTGCTTTGTTTTGAAAGCAATCTTCCACTCATCTCGCTCTCTCATTCTAATAGGATGATAACCACTCTTTAAATCAATCTTGGAGAAAATCTTGGAACCATGGAGCTCATTTAACATATCATCAATTCTAGGAATAGGGTGCCTATACTTGACTGTGATGTAGTTGATAGCCCTACTGTTAACACAAATTCTCTAACTGTCATCACAAATTCTCTAACTGTCATCTTTCTTTGGTACAAAGAGGACTGGAACTAAGCATAGACTCATGCTTTTCCTCACATAGCCTCTGTCAATTAGCTCCTGAACCTATGTTCGTTACTCTTTGGTCTCAGTTGGGTTGCATCTATAGGCAGGTTTGTTCGGTAGAGGGACTCCGACAATTAACTCAATCTAGTGTTTAATACCCCTTTTGGAAGGAGGGCTAGGGGATAGATCTTAAGAAAAGATATCCTCAAACTTTTGTAATAAAGGCTGGACTAAGGAATGAAAGGATGTGAGATCTATATTAGAGGTAGATTCCACTAGAAGAATGGTAAACATGGGTTTCCCCTTTGAAATAACCCTTTTCACTCTTCTCCCATTGATAAGCAAGGCATTCTCCTTGTGTTTTTCCCTGCCAGTTATAGTTTTGTAGGCTTGGCTAGGAGCTAAAGGGGTCAAGATCATCCTTTTGCCTTTCAGTTTAAAAGAATAGGTGTTAGATGGACCATGGTGGGTTACATCCCCATCGTACTGCTAAGGTCTACCAAGAAGGAGATGGCAAGCATCCATAGGCATCACATCAGACATCACCTTAGCTCTATATTCCTCAATTGAAAAAGTAACTAAGACCTATTTAGAGACTATTACCTCATTGTCTTTCTTAAGCCATTGCAATGTGTAAGGCTTGAGGTACCCAATGGTAGCCAGTTTAAGTTTGTTGACCATCTCAGTGGAAGCTAGATTGGTACAGCTCCCTCCATCTATAATCAGATTACATGCTTTGTCAGTACTTTGCATTTGGAGTGAAAAATTTGCTCCCTTTAACTAGCTTCCAGTGGGTCTTCGTTAGCATGAGGTACCCTCTTAATCATGAGTATTTCACCTTGCTCAGCTGGTGGGTAGGAGGTCCCTCCTTCGTCACCAGAAGCATCTCATCTTCCTCAATCTCTCTGTGATCTAAGTCTTTAATCTCTCTAATTGTAAGCACTCCTCTGTTAAGGCAGTTAACTTGAAAATGCCCATAGCCATGGCATTTAAAGCACTTCTTCTGGCCCTTAGGACCTCCTTTGGCTAACTCCTTACCCTTCCTATTATCTTTGTCTTCCTTGGGAGCAGGGTTTGGTCTGTAGGAGTTGAAGGTTCTGGCTGGAATAGCTGGCTTGACAGGGGCAGAAGGGTAGATCCTTCTTGATTTAAGCTGTTTTTTAACCTTAACAGCTAGTTTGCGTGCATCTTCAAAAGTCTAGAAAGGTTGGAGTTCAATCTTGCCCAGAATAGCAGGGTTCAAACCTTTGAGAAATCGAGCAATGATCTACTCAGGTTCCTCTCTCAAGGCACATCTGATCTGGAGCTGCTTGAACTTTCTAATGTATTCCTTAGCTTTTATACTTCCTTGCTGAAGAGAAGTGACTTTGAGATAAAGCTCTTGCTTGTAGGTAGCTGGAAGGAACCTTTTATCCATGTGTTTCTTTAATTTAACCCAAGTTGTGACCTTAGATTTACCTTTCAAAGCTCTGGCTTTTTCTATATTCTTATACTAGAGTGAAGCATACTATTTTAGCTTCAAAGTAGCAAGCTTGAATGCCTTTTTCCTAGAATATCCTTTAATCTCTATAATCTTTTCCATAGCTTGCACCCACTCTAGGTAATCTTAAGGTCTTAGACTCCTATCAAACTCAGGTGCCTCTATTCTGAGATCCTTGAGATCGCTCCTACTCCTGGGACTAACATCCCCATTGGAAGAGCTACTACCATAGTGGGCATCAAGGGAAGGATAAAAACCATAAGGAGGGCCTGAGGAGGCTCTCTATCCTTACCTCTTGGTTTATTCATAAGCTGTTGTATTTGGGCTATGAGTACTGTAAGATTCTCTTACATTTCTAGAATAACACTGTCCCTTCTAAGTTTATAAGCTTGTTCCTGAGAAAGGCCTCTAAGAACTCTCACAAGTTGCTGAGGAGGAGGAAATGTGCTTTCCTCTCAACCATGCTGTTCAAGGTAAGGAAAAGGGTTTGCTGTGGCTGTTTGCAAAGCTAGGTGCTTTATAGTTGGACAATGTTTGGTTTTCAGGGTTCTTTTATGGCTGAACAGCGTGTTCCAGAAGGTAGGTAAGAGAATTCAACTAAGAATGAAGTAACAAGAGCAGTAAGTAGAAGAAAACTCACCAAGGATCACAGTGGGGCTCTGATACCAGATGATATATGCTTACTTGCAAGCGTGGTATGAATCAAACCTAGTAACCTAAAATGAAAGGATATATCTAGGAATAAATGAGGGATCCACCAACCAAGATAGCAAGGATTCAACACTAATCTTCCTAAAGCAAATACACCTGAAGATCAGATAAAGAACCACTCACTAAACACCACCAAATAGGATAAAGTTTAGAGGGATTTGAGAGAAATTTGCTTTGAACCAGCAAAGAGGCTTTCATATGTCATTAATCTGTCTTTCACAAGTGAAAATAAGGCTTATATACTCAATGCTAATCAGGTTTGAAATACATAGCCTAAAACAGTAGCTAAGCTTGATCATTGACACCTAAACTCAATGCTAATCTCAATTACTGAGACTTCTAAGTACTATTAATGATGGCCTTGGGGAGTGATCTACAGCTGCTTACATCAAGATTAGGCCGGTCAATCAGCAAGTACAGCACCCTAAAATCCATTCGATGAAAGGGTATTTCCAACACAATTGAGTTGGTTAAAGATAAATGTTACATGATCTAGTTCTACAACTTTAGGGCCTTATTAATAAATATTTAGACACATTTTCATGCCCTTAAACATGCCAAAATGAGCTGCTAAGTGGGGACAAAATATCCCCCAGAAATTGTTGCTGCTAACTATCTCCAGGGAAAATCAAGCAACCTTTATCATTTAGGAGCTGATCATGAGCTAATAAATGAGCTAGATTACTGACTAAAATGGGACTAATACTTCTTGACAAAAGTGAATCATTGAAAGCTAGTGGAACAACTAAGAATGCACTAAACCTTAGGTTGATCTTTATTAAAACTGCAATGAACTAAGGCTACTGTGTAGCCTCAAAAATGATATGATCAAGCTTATAAGAGTGCTAAGGTGTCCAGCAAAGACGGACCTCCCTAAACAAGCATCCAAATTACACTACTTACCTCACAAAATTGATTAGAGGGGTGATCAATGAGCAAGCTCTTCCCATGCTCAGGTTGAGATCCTTGATCGAAACTTTGATCTGCATCACGACATCTTCTGATGGGCCATTTGGAATCGGTAAGGAGGTGTAAAGACCTTGTAGGAGGGTGTGACTCTTGGCCATTTGACATGTTGCACATATTTTAATCACATCTTGGGCATCCTTATCTGTATGAGGCCAACAATAGTGTCACTTAAGCATGATAAGGGTCTTCTTTTTAGCAAAGTGGCCGGCAAGTGATCCACCATGGACCTCATGGATCAAGAGCTCTCTTGTACCACAATTTGGTACACAAAGTCATGTTCCTTTGAATAAGTAGCCTTCTTAAACTAGAAACTCTCCTTTGGTGTGTCTTTTACAATCCCTTATCCTTAGCATTTAATGACTTCAAATGTTTAAACCTAAGAATGCAAGCATCAAGTTGAAATAACAAGAGATACCTCCTTAAAAGAGCATCAGCTCCTTCATTTAGCTTCCCTGATTTATGCTTGATGGTGAAGTGAAAGGTTTGCAAGTACTCTACCCATTT
The DNA here is from genome assembly GCA_002740465.1 of Stenocereus thurberi. Lineage (NCBI taxonomy): Eukaryota > Viridiplantae > Streptophyta > Magnoliopsida > Caryophyllales > Cactaceae > Stenocereus > Stenocereus thurberi. Next base: position 52,894 of record NCQT01091673.1, on the reverse strand, counting down.
GGCATGGCGAATGTTAAGCTTATGTTTGCCCTAAATAGACTGGAGCACCTCATGATCGAAGTATAGAATGCTCACTAAAGTAGGAAATGGGGTGGCCATCTTCAGTGCAAACCCCACCAATACCAACTCTGGATGCATCACACTCTACTTCAAATATCTTCTCAAAACAAGACAAGGCTAGCATCGAGGCTTGAGTTTCTTGATTTCCTCAAAGGCTTGTTGCACCTTTGGATTCCACTTGAATGACGTGTACTTGAGAACTTTAATCAAAGGGGTCATGATTATGCTAAAGTCTCTTATGAACTACCTATAGAAGAAGGCTAGTTCATGAAAACTACGCACATCATGATTGCTTAAATGTGTAGGCTATCATATACCTTGATTCCTTGAGCCGTGATAGTGTAACCCAACAATGTGACTTCTTGAGTGAAGAATGAACACTTCTTCAAATTACCATCGAGTTTTTCCCTCTGAAGAACCTTCATGACTTGAGTGAGACGTACAAGATGTTCTTCTTCACTTTAACTATAAACAAGATGTCATCAAAGTGAACTACAACAAAGTGACCAATGAATGGCCTAAACACTTGGTTTATTAGTTTCATAAAAAAGCTAGGGGCATTAGAAAGTCCAAAAGGCATGACTAACCACTCATACAACCCTCCTTTAGTCTTAAGTACGATTTTCCACTCATCCCCTTCCCTAATCTGAATTTGGTAATAACTACTCCTCGAATCCACTTTAGAAAAGACCCTTGAGCCGTGAAGCTCATCCAATATATCCTTCAACTTAGGTATGGGATATCTATACTTAATGGTGATCTTATTTATGATACAGCTATCCACACACAAACTCATTGAACCATTTTTCTTAGGGACTAGGAGCGTAGGTGCGGCACATGGACCTAGGCTTTCCCTTACAAGACCCTTGGCTATTAACTCCTCAACTTGCCTTTGATTTCCATGGTTTCTTTTGGGTTCATTCTATAGCCGGTTTGTGTGGGGTATATCACCGGGAATGAGATTAATATGGTGTTGGATGGTTCTTTTGGCGGGTAAGCCATGGGGTATGTCTTCCAGGAGCACATAGGACAATTATTCAAGTAAGGAGGTGGCTAGAGGGTAGTTTTAAGAGAGAGGAGTTTTGGTGTCTTCAGGGGTGAACAGTAACCATTCTCTCAAGGCTCTAAACTCATGTTGTGAGGCCTTAAGAAAAGGTTCTGTAAGGGTAAGTAACATCTCGATTTGGTCTTAGTTCTTTTATGGCTTAGATTTTGTAAGTTGAGATGGGGAAAGTAGGGCTAGGGTGATCTTCTTTCCATCTTTAGTAAAGGTGTAAGTGTTTAAGAAACCATCATGTATGAGCCCCCTATCAAACAACCAAGGCCTTCTTAATAAGATATAGCAAGCATCCACATGTATGACATCATACCAAAGTTCATCCTAACAGTTCTTGCCTATGTTCAAGGAAATAAGACATCTAGAGTTAACTTGGAGGCCTTTACCTTAGTTTAACATTGTATAGTGTAGTAGGGATGAGGGTGAGCTGTGACCTAGAGTTGGAGTTTCTCCACCATGCTTAAGGAGACAATATCAGTATGGCTTCCAGGATCGATGATAAGTGAACATACTTTCCCTTTAACTGTACATCTTAAGTGGAAGATGTTATCCCTTTACTTATCTTGACTTCATTTGAGGCCACTCAAAGTTCTCCTTAGGATAAGCAAGTCCCCTTCATCTGCCTCTTCCACAACTTCTTCCATCTCTTCTATGAAGCATAAGTCTTTCTCTTGCTCTTGTTCCTCTACTTGGGTCACTTCATACTTGGCCAAGGTGATTACCCTTCGATTTAGGCACTCCAAGGCTATATAGCTTAAGCCTTGGCACCTATAACACCTCCTATTTAAGTTTGAACCGAATGGGGGCTTGTTTTGTGGGGTTAGGTTCTTGAAGGGATCTTCAAAGGAGGAGTCATGGGTTTAAAAGGGGGTTAAAAACTCTCCTTGTTAAAGGGTGAGCTCTTAGGTAAGGTAGGCTTGGGTAGGTCCTTTTTGTAGGGCTTTGCTTTCTTTTGTTGTTCAACTTAGTGAGCTAGGACACATAAATAATCAAAGGTGGAGTATTGTTAAAGCTAAACCACATGAGCATACCCTGGGTTAAGGCCACCCAAGCACCTCACAATGGTTTGGTCCTTAATCTCTTGGATGTCACACTTGATCAAGAGTTTTTGAATCTCGCTTATGTATTCCTCAACACTCAAGCCCCCTTGTTAAAAATTATGGAGTTTTGAATAGTTGTCTTGGAGGTAAGAGGGAGGTAGAAAACGGTCCTTCAACTTTTATCTCTTTTTCTCCCAAATTCTAATCTTTAGCTTGCCTCTCTTATCTCCCTTTTTAACCAAGTTTTCCTATAATAAGGAGGCGTACTTCCTTAGCTTGAGTGCAACAGGCTTCACCTTCTTATCTTCGGGTACATATTTGTACTCAAAGACTC